>CAUYSK010078559.1:0-58639 GCA_963575035.1 Avahi laniger | reverse complement strand
ATGTGAACTTTTTCATTTCTAGTTGAGCTTATTTGAATCTTTTTTCTTCTTGGTTAATCTAGCTAGTGATGTGTCAATTTTGTTTATCTTTTCAAAGAAAAAATTTCATTTCATTGATCTTTTGTATTTATTTATTTATTTGTTTGTTTTAATTTCCTTTATTTCTGTTCTGAGCTTTGTTATTTCTTTTCTTCTGCTAGCTTTGGGTTTGGTTTGTTCTTGTTTTTCTAGTTTCCTGAGATGTGACATTAGGCTATTAATTTGTGATCTTTCTGTCTTTTGATGTCAGCATCTAATGCAATGAACTTCCTTCTTAGCAATGCCTTTTCTGTATTCCAGAGATTTTGGTAGTTTGTGTTGCCATTGTCATTCAACTCAAAAATTTTTTTTAATTTTGATCTTGATTTCCTCATTAATCTTAGGATCATTCAGCAGCAGATTGTCTAATTTCCATGTATTTGTGAAGTTTTGACAGTTCCTCTTGGCATTGATTTCTAGTTTTATTCTACTGTGGTCTGAGAAGATTCATGGCATAATTTTGATTTATTTAAATTTGCTCAGACTTGTTTTGTAGCCTAACATATGGTCTGTCTTGGAAAACATTCCATGTGCTGATGAGTAAAATGTATATTCTGCAGCTTTTGGGTAAAATTATCTGTAAATGTCTGTTAAGTCTATTTGTTCTGGGTCTCATTTAAGTCTAGTATTTCGTTGTTGATTTTCTGCCTCGATGATATGTCTAGTTCTCTCAGTGGAATATTGGGGTTCACCACTATTATTATCTTGTTTATTTAATTTCTTATGTCTATTAGTATTTGTTTTATGAATTTGGGATATCTGGTGTTACATATATATTTAGAATTATTATAGCTTCTTATTGAATTGGTCCCTTTATCATTATATAATGACCATCTTTGTCTTTTTTTTATTTTTACTATAAATTTAAAGTCTATTTTGTCTGATATAAGAATAGTTACTTCTGCTTGCTTTTGGTTTCTGTTTGAATGGAATATTTTCATCCACCTCTTTGCCTTATATCCGTGAGACTCTTTATGAGTCAAATGAATTTCTTAGAGACTGCAGATATTTGGGTTGTGGTTTTATGTATTCTGCCAATCAGTAATTTTTATGTGCAGGCATTTATCCTGTTTACATTTGATGTTAATATTGTTATACGCAATACTGTTCTGGTCATCATGTTTATTTTTGTCTAGGTGTGTTGTATTCTCCCTTGTGTTACTGTTTCTTAAGAACTGTGAATTTTTCCTTTCAAGTATTTTTACACTGGTGAGTGTTGACCCCTCTTTTCAGCATTTAGAACACTTTTGAGTATTTCTTGTAGGACAGGTCTAGTGGTGACAAATTCCCTTAGTGTTTACTTGTCTGTGCAAGATTTTATTAATATTTCTCCTTAACTTATGAAACTTAGTTTTGCAGGATACAAAATTTTGGGGTGTCAGTTATTCTGTGTAAGAATACTAAATATGAGATCCCGGTCCATTCCGGTTCATAAGGTTTCTGCTGAGAAGTTTGCTGTTAGTCCAGTCAGTTTTACTTTGTAACTCACTTTATGTTTTTGTCTCACAGCTTGTAGGATTTTCTCCTTCACTTTGACTTTAGCAAGATTGATAGCTATGTGTCTTGGTGATAGCCTATTTGCAATAAATCTTCCAGGAGTTCAGTGATCTTCTTGTATCTGGATGTTTAATCTCCAGCAAGACCAGGAAATTTTTCCTCCATTATTCCCTCCTAAATATTTTTTCAATGCTTTTTGTTTTTTCTTTTTCTCTCTCGGGGATTCCAATGTTTTGGCATTTTACATAATCCCATATTTCTCAGAGACTTTTTTCATTTCATTCTTTTTCCTTCATTTTTTTACTTCCTGGGTTAATTCAAAAGCCTTGTCTGTAAGCTCTGAAATTCTGTTAGGGCTAGTCTGGTGTTAAAACTTTGCACTGTATTTTGAAATTCCTTAACTGAATCCTTCATTTCCAGAAATTTTGTTATATTTTTGTTTACAGCATCTATCTCTTTAGAAAATTTTTCATTCATGTCCTGACTATTCTTTTGGTTCCTTTGTATTAATTTTCAACTTTTTCCTTGATCATTGAGCTTACTTGCAATCCATATTTTGAATTCCATGTCCAACATTTCAAAAATTTCCTTTTTGTTGGAGTCCATTGCTGAAAAACTAGTGTGATCCTTTGGGGATGTCAACATAACCTGTTGTTTCATATTTCCAGAGTTCTGCTGGTTTCTTCTCATCTAGAGCCTCTTCCCCCAGCTCAAAACACATAGCTTTGCTGTTTACCTAGTCTACTCTGCTGGGAACTCTGCTGCTAAGTGTAGAGAGGGAGAGGTACATTGCCTTTTAGCTTGTGTAGGTAGGTACCCACTGTGGTATAGCTGGCAATTTGGGTGGGTTGGATTTCACACCCCTGAAGGAGTGTTCAAGTGCCATCAGCACTTGACTAGATTAGATAATCCCTAGTTCCCAGGACCCCGGATGGCATGCTGGAGTCCTGAGGGGACCAGACCAAGACTGAGCTGGCAAATTTGCTCTCAAGTCTCTCTGGGTTCAGGCGCCAGCTGTGACAGTGAGGAGTGGAGTGATCTCCTGCTCCAGAAGAAAGCTCAGGAAGGAGAGGGGTGGGGATGCACTGTAAACCTGTGACAAGAGGGGAAGGCTTTCTTGATGGTATTAGCAGAGGCAGGCAACTATGGGATACGCAAGCTTCTCACACCTCCCACTCTTGGCAGTGACAATGGTTTCTGTCCTTCAGGGGTGCGAAAGTATCCAGATTCCCAGCTTCCACCCTGCCCCAGCTGGAGCAGAGGTGGTGCAATAATCATACATGGGCCTGCAGCCCAGTCCTCTGCTCCCAAGAATCTCTCAGTTTTCCAATGGCAGGCGTGCTAGGATTCCTCAGGATACAAGGGCTCTCCAACAGATTGGCAGCTGAAAGACTGCTAAAGGAGTGAGGGGAGGAAAAGTAAACATTCTCACCTACCCTTTCTGCTGGGTTCTGAATCCCCTGGGGGTCAGTCTCTGTCAATATTGTGCTCCTTTTTATTCTGCTCTGCAGCTTCTTCCTGTGGGATGTCCAGTAATGATAGGTTCTCCACTTTTCCCTGGGTATTTCATCTGGGCTATGCTTTCTCACCTGAAGCCTTTTCTTCTATTTGGAATGGTCCGGTGAGCAAAGTCTCTAGTTTTCCATCCTGCCCCTTCCCTTCCCAATATATTTTAACATAATAAAATCCAAAAAGACAAGACTCAGTTGGGTTTTCATTTCTTTTAGACACTTAAAAATTTTAAATTCATTTAAATAAAATTTGTTCTAAGCAATTCTAATCCAGAAATATTTGTTTATTCAAGTAAGCTAAAATTAATTCAATTGCCCCACAACAATCAAATGTAATGCAGATTCATTGTATTCACAAAATTAAATTAAACTCAATCATTAGTTCTATAGCCAGAAAAATTTTCCTTCAACAGTGAAGCAGAAATAAAAACTTTCTCAGACAAACGAAACTAATTACATTTATTGCCAATAGCTCTGCCCTGCAAGAAAAATTTTCAGAAAATATGCCCAAAATTGTTAAACCTCTCACCTGGTTAACCAAGAAAAAACAACAGGGAACAAAAATTATCAATATAAGGAATGAAGGAGAAGTCATCACTACTGAGTTTGTGGATATTAAAAGAATAATAAAGAAATACCAGGAACAACTCTATGCCCACAAATTTGACAGTTACATGAAATAGACCAATTCTCTGAAAGATACAAACTACCTAAAACTACCCAAGGAGAAATAAATAACTTGGGTAGTGGTATATCTATGAAATAAATTAAAGCAATCATTTATAATCTTTAAAAAAAAACAGGTATAGAGGTACAGCTGATTTCACTTGTGAATTGTACCATACATTTAAGATAAAATGATATTAATTCTTCATAATCTCCCCCAGAAATTAGAAGCAGAGAGAACACTCCCTGTTTATTCCATAATGCCAGTATTAACCTAAATCCAAAACATGTGAAGACATCATAAGAAAGGAAAACTATGAACCAATATCTCTTATGAACATACAGGGAAAATCGCTACCCAGAATATTAGCAAATCGAGTTCAAATAAAAGGAATCACACACTACAACCTGATAGGATCACTTCAGGGCTGATTCAACATTTGACAATAAAAAAATAAAATTTGTTACATCAATACACTAAAGAAGAAAAGTCATCTGATAGTATAATTGATGCACACAAAGCATTTTGCAAACTCCATCACCCATTCATGAATTAAAAACTCTCAGCAAACTGGGAATAGAGAATAATTTCCTCAACTTGATAAAGAACATCTATACAAAAGCTGCAGTTAACATCATACTTAATTGTGAGACACTGGATCCTTTTTTTCTGAGCTGAGAACAAGGCAAGAATACCCTCTCTTATTTCTATTCAATATTGAATGGAAAATACTCCATAGTGCAGTAAGGAAAGAAAAATAAATAAGGGGTATACAGATTAGAGACGAAGAAATAAAACTTTTAAAAAAATTCGTTTATTATTGGCCAGTATAATTCAATTAAATTCTATCTAGATTACTCCACCTGCTTTCACTTAAATTCCAACTTTTATTACTTTCCCATAGTAAAGAAATGAGTTGTGTCCAGAAAAATTCACTTCTGTTCAACTGAGCAAAGGGTATTAGTCATGAAGAAACATTCAATATTTTTGTGCTCATTAAAAACGTGGGTGGCATCTACATTTTGGAATACTTTGGAGGGTCCTAGATCTTTATATATTTAACAATTTTCGAGAAGATTTGAAAGTCATTTTTCCAGACCAATTTAATTCAATTAAAATTCCTGCTAAATGTTCTATAATGTGGTGGATTTCACCTTGGCTAAAAATTAAGATCTT
The DNA here is from genome assembly GCA_963575035.1 of Avahi laniger. Classification (NCBI taxonomy): domain Eukaryota; kingdom Metazoa; phylum Chordata; class Mammalia; order Primates; family Indriidae; genus Avahi; species Avahi laniger. The sequence goes on along the minus strand of CAUYSK010078559.1, from coordinate 53,710 downwards.
CTTGGCAGATTTTCAAAATTGCCGATAACCCTTATTCACCTCTAGTAATCCTGACTTAATTGTTTTGGAGTAGGACTCTTTCACTAGTATTTTTTAAAAGTTCCCCAGGTGATTTTAATGTGAAGCCTGTTTTGAGAACCACCTATCTATGTTACTACTCATAGTGCCAAATATTCTTGTCATCTCTACCCACAAAATTGGCCACAGGCCTGTTTCATGGCAATATTCTTTACAGCCCTGGGTTAGAATGTACCAGATGGATCAAGACCTAGAGTCTATCCAAATTTACATAATAAATCACCTGAAGATTTTGTTAAATTGCATTGCAGATTCCTATTTATTAATAGATGGTTTCAAGGAGGGAGACTGAGTTTCTAAATTTTTTACAAGTTTTTATGTAATGCTAATTCTGATCCTGCCAGTCCATGCATCGCATTTTAAATAGCAAAACAGTAGAGTATGGCTGCAGCTGAAGGGGATACAATTGGGGAATCCCAGCTTCAAGTACAGCATTTCATTGTTCTAGATTTACAGCAACTCATTCTCTTCTCAGGACAAAACAGATTGTAGACATGTTCTAACCATTCTATAATTAAAGGTCATGGCATAAACCAATTTTACCATGTCTTCCCTACTTATAAAAGCATATTGTTATATAAGTAACAAAGTCCATATCAAGGTAAATTTAATTTATTCTAATTAATAACAATTAAGTCACTTTTGTCTTTTTAATAATGGTCATTCAGACAGGGGAAGATGGTATCTTATTGCTGTTTTAATTTTCATTGCCCTGAGGATTGAGGATTTTTTCATATGTTTGTTGGCCATTTGTATATCTTCTTTTGAAAATTGTCTGTTCTTGTCTATTGCCCACTTTTTAACAGGCTAATTTGTTTTTTTCTTGCTTATTTATTTGAGTTCCTTGTGGGGATTTTGGATATTAGCCCTTTGTCAGATGTATAGTTGGCAAATATTTTCTCCCCTTCTATAAGTTGTCTACTTATGCTGTTGATTATTTCTTTTACTGCACAGAAGCTTTTTAGTTTATTTAAGTCCCATTTATTTATTTTTGTTTTTATTGTACTTGCTTTGGAGTCTTAGTCACAAACTCTTTGCCCAGGCCAATATCCAGAAGTTTTTCTTAGATTTTATTCTAGAATTTCTATGATATCAGGTCTTACATTTAAGACTTTAATCCATCTAGGTATGGATACAGTAAAAATGAAACTTATACACTGTTGATGGGAATGTAAATTAGAAAACTCTCTATGGAAAATAGTATGGAGATTTCTCAAAGAACTAAAAATAGACCTACCATTTGATTCAGCAATCCTACTATTGGTATCTACTCAAAGGAAAATAAGTCATTATATAAAAAAGACACCTGCACTAGTATGCTTATTAAAGCACAATTCACAATTGCAAATATATGAAATCAACTTAAGTGTTCATCAACTAGTAAGTGGATAAAGAAAATATGTATACACACACACACACACACACACACACACCATGGAATACTACTCAGCCATCAAAAATGAAATGTCTTTTACAACCACTTGGATGGAACTGGAGGCCATTGTCCTAAGTGTAGTATCTGAGGAATGGAAAAATAAATGCTGTATATACTCACTTATAAGTGGGCGCTAAGCAATGGGTATGTGTGGTCATACAGAATAGTATAATAGACATTGGAGACACAGAAAAGGAGAGGGTGAGGTGGGGGGGTGAAGGATAAAAAATTACCTATCTGGTACAGTGTACGCTATTCAGGTAAAGGATACATTGAAAGCCCTGACTTCACCACTAGACAATTCATTCATGTGACGAAAAACCATTTGTACTCCCTAAATCTATTGAAATTAATTACTTAATTAATTAAGTTACTTTCACACTTGGTACTTAATAGATCATTAATAAATTACTTCAAACAAAGCTAATGCCAGTATTCTTATTGTTAATCAACGCCTAAGACCATTGTGATGCATCTGGCCGTGGGCCATGCATTGAGAAACACTCATGCTGAATCTTTGCAATTCAGAACTTATCTTGTTAGTAATATATTTCTGAAACTACTGGAACACTAGACAAAGAAAAATACTAGACAAAGAAACATGGTAGTGGTAGTGATAGTGGAATTACTGTTGTACGATGGTGAGAAAAATACTGGCTCACTAGAAATAAACAATAAATCTAGTTTCTCAAATGAAGATGTAGGACATGCAGAGATCACCAGAGAATCTGAAGTGATATAAGTTATAATGTTAATAAATTCAGAGTTTCTTTTAAATACTTTTCAAGAGATTGTTTTTTTTTTAAATTCCAGAACTTGGATCATTTTAACTCAAAGAAAGAAGCTGTGGGACTCTAGCTATGAGATCTGGATGGTCTGTGGGGAGGAAGCCCAGGAGCTCTTTACCATTAGGGTTTGTAACTAGATCCGTACTAAAAGGAAAACATTTCCAAGATAATTTACTTTTCAAAGGTAGTTGTTCTTGTACTTGATATTCTAATCTAAAAATTGCTGGAAGCCAGACTGCTTTCCTCAGATCATTACAATAAGATGTTAATATTCTGAAGCTGTGTCTTAATTTAGATCGAGACACTTGAATAAAATGTCTAAACAAGTACCATGAGATATGTAATATTCAGGAAATTTCACCCCAAATGTGCACATACAGGCAAATGCACTCTGGCACACAGAGTTGTACTTAATAATGTGTATTGCATTTTCAGATGCAAAGTCGGTTTAGTCAGATCCAGACACTTTTATCCAACCAGACATTTTCAAAGCTCATTAACACATCACTGTATATATATAATTACAATTTCACTTGGCACAGCGTTTCCTTGTTGATTGCCGGGTGGAGAATAGTTCCCTTTGGTGCCTTTCTCTCTCATCTGGAGCAAAGAACCTAACTGCTGTGACCACTTATGAGAAAAACTTGGCACACCAAGGACCGCAGATGGAGATCTCTTCAATGTGTTTCCAGAGGCAGTATCTGTGTCTTTGATTGGCTTCCGGGCTGGCTCCTTTAAAGACCTCTTGAACTTCCCCAGTGCTGATACTTAGAACAGCTGTAAATTTCCTTGTTGGATTAATTTCAGATAACCTACATTCATAACTAGATTATCTTCCTGTACTTTATTGATGAAAAATGTACACATTTCTGGAAATCTAAGCATAGTGGATGAATAAATATGACAGTTTGTAATATGATTAGATTAACAACTGCAATATTAAAACAACTATTTCTTCTCAACCCCTAAAAACAAGTAAACTATTAAATAACACACTTCACTGGACTATAGACTGCCAATGATGTTATTCTATTATAATATTGCTTAGTGAAAGGTTAAAATTCGAAGGCATTTTGGTTTTGTGAACTGAAACCTTTTAAGAAGTCTGTACCCATGCTTGTTGATCCAGTGTAATGGCTGAGTGATTTCTAAAAAGTTGGTTTTATTGTTGCAGCATATGGCAACTTCTGCAGTTAGACTTCAAGGACTATCTGTCTTAGCAAGAAAAAAAAAACCTGAAAAAATTTTGAAAATAATATTTTACACTTAGATGTCATGGTCAGGAACAGTTAAAGAATAAAGCAAAGGTTTGTTTTAATAATCAGCCCTCACTAAAGAGGGCTCATGAACTGGAGAACACAGTATGTCTCTTCAGAGATGCATAAGATTCTGTAAATTTAAATATCAGAGCTCAACTAAATGCACACCACATAATTGACTACAAACCAGCTTATTTATGGACTATCATTCTAAATCTTACAATATAATTTATGCTTGGTTATATAAATAAAAACTAAGAGTGACAGAAAGCAGGAATAGTTCCATGAAGGATTTCAATGCGCCTGTGGCTTTATTTCAATGTCACATTTTTCTAAAATACTCACTCTTCAGAATTACTTTGATACCGTGATTTTGAATATAACCCTCTCCCCATTCCCCATTGCTAAATTCTAATGTTTAACGTTCATGAATTGATAGCACAGCCCATACATGGCTTGTATTTTAATTGAAACCCAAGTATCTTCCAAGTACAGAATTCTGAACTTCTACAGCTTCTGCAACTCTTTTCTTCCCAAGATGAGAACCTAGACACTCGTTCATTCATTCAGACTAACTCTCAGTCTCCATTATAATTAAAATCCCTGGCACAATGAAACTGATTTATAGTCAATACTGCCTTCACTCACTTAGTCTGACAGTTTTCATTATGTAGGAAAAAGTTATGACCCTTTCTATTAGTTTTAAACACACATACATAATACTTGTATTATGAAATCAACCTAACTCAATACCACAATCATTATTACACTGTGATTATTCATCAGTAATTCAGAGTGTCTATCAACCTTACAAAATTATCTCTTTTACTGCAGATATTTGAATTTTATAGCAAGGATTATAATACTTGCCATGCCTCAAACATACCGTGTGTTTTCAAGTCACTGTCCCTTTACTTTCATCTTCTTGAAATGATCTGGCTATTTCCCAATTTGGTATAAATAAACCTTATCTGTTCTACTTGTCCTTAATGTCTCAAGTAATTAATTGCCTTTATATCAATCATCTTTTGATATCTTCTATTGCATTTATCCCTTCCTTCTGTGAATTTCCAAAATACTTCATGCATTGATTCTTTCTAAAGGATGATGCATGTGGTGTCTTCCATTTTTTTTTTAAAGAATTCTCAATTGTGGTACAGCAGAGGTACTAAACAACAATTTTAGAATTAAATGTTATCTTTTAGATAAAGGATTAAGGTGAACCATTTTGTTTGTGACCTCTTAATAATAGTTAACTGCTGTTGAGTTCTTAGTCTGTGTTAAACTCTCTGCTAATCATTTTTCATAAATTATCTCATTCTTACTGTAAGCAAAACTAGAAGATAAATACAGCTGTTTTCTTAGATATACATGTAAGAAAACTGAGTCAGAGAAGTTAATAAGATTGCACAAAGATATAATTTACTGGTTACATTTATTTCCTTAAGGAAAGCAAAGATTAAATCACACAATATTAGTTTATTGTGGTGGACTTGTTATTTTATTCTACTAGATATTTCAGTATGTGAGATATGAGAATGGATTTGAATGACACATTTTATTTCTCAAATTGTATCAGGTTGTACTCTATACTGAGCTCATGAACACTATTTACAATGTTTTACAATACTGTAGAAATGAGTTTTATGTGGTGGATTGATAAAAATAAAAACCAATAAGGAAAATAATGCCTCAAAATGGTGGAAATTTAGTGCTTGATATTACCATTTTTTGAATTGATTCATTCATTCTTCAAATAATTATGAAGTTTTAACTACATATAAGCCAGTAATCTAAACATTATGTTTACACAAAGATGAACCATATGACGTTGTTACTCTCAAGGAGTTTAAATTTTTTTTTTATTTCAGCATATTATGGGGGTACAGATGTTTAGGTTACATATGTTGCCCTTGCCCCCACCAAGGGAGTTTAAATTTTGAAAATGGAAATAGTGCTGCTAGTTAAATTGTTATACAAGGAAGAAAGTGAAAATAAACATGAGAAATACATGGCTAAACATCTTTAAAAAGTTCAAGATTAAAAAATATTATTTCTAGATACTGATTTATGTGTTAAAAAATTGAGCACCTAGTATATTATATACCTTGAAATAAAAGATGCCATAGAAAGCTTCAAAACATCATGAGATTTAAACTGAACCTTGAATAACACAAGAAGAGAATTAATTTTAATTTATCCTTCAGCTATAGTTCATCATATAAAAAACATAACAGGCATATAAGGTATTTCCAACCCTTATCATTTTCCAAATGAGAACCAAGATTCGGAAACATTCACTAATATAACAAAGAATACACAGCTAGTAAATAATGAGGCTGAATGTCAATAAGTTGGTTTTTAAGTAATTTTTTCTCCCATTTTACTACACAGGCTACTTTTGATAAATAGATGATCTTTCCAGGGAAACATAAACCATACATTGTATAACTGACCTAAATTTATCTAGGCTTGTTCCCTTATGTCAATAATGAGCAAACTACGATCCAGACATATCAAGTGATTCTCCCAAAGTCATGCTTAAAGTAATGTTGGAATTGGACTAAAGTTAGATCTTTTTATTCCTAGCTTAGTGTTATCTCTTCTCCCTACCCTACAGAATGACGTCAGCAAAAATATAAATGGAGGAAAAAATAGATATGTGCTAAAAGCATTCATAACTCTTTTCTAAGTGCTGAATATTAGAAATTAATGAACTTAGCTTTACAGATAAAAGGACAGATGTCATTAACATGAGCTGTCAGAGAGAAAGTTCTGCCACTGGATATGTATTTATTGTCTTGGCATAAACAGGGCCTGAGAAACATTTCCTGTGTTCAGATGATCAGAGTAGCAATTGTAGCAGAGAAATCATAAAGAAGAGGGTAAAAATTTGAAATACAGCTGGAAGAAAATGGGTGAGGCATGGATACTTTGAATAATTGTTAAAAGAGGTCTTCTAAAAGAACATTTAATTGAAGGCTATTTATTCAGGATTTTAAATGTTACTTATTGAGTGGTCACTGTGTTACTTGTACTGTACCATGGGAAATGCAAATAAGTAAAGGTTATTGTCCCAGCCCTTGGGAGGACTTTAGGATTGAGCTAGAGAAATAGGCTGTTAATATCTCTAATACGTATAGAAAAAGATGACCGTCTTGCTCAGAATTTTTAGTACTAATTTTATGTAGTCAAAATATTTCTAGTAAAGGCAATATATTAAATTTATAACAACATATATTTTGAAGACTTTTTCTGAAGTATGCAAATTAACACATTAGCCGAAACTTGTGTGCTGATTTTGAGCATGGAAATAATCTTCAATTCAACAAAAATGTTTGTTTTAATCTGAATAAATTTGATTCTTAAAATCAGCAACAACTATAAAAGGATGGTGAAGTCCTGAGTGCAGATTTGTCTTCCCTTCCCTACATGCTCACATGATCCTATTCTGTGTGGCTCTACTACCTGTTCACTTTAATCAGACTCTTTTTATTTATTCGTATGGAACCTGAGGTTGACAAGTTGTTTGCTTATTTTATGTATTTTACCTTACTTTTAAGATAACTCTGGTGGAGAGATAGGTAAGGTGTTTGTTTTTTATTGAGTGATGACTTCATTCTACTTCTTGTCTAGCAGGTTTATATCACCTTTCTGCCCTGATTATTTTAAAGAAGCATATTTTTGGAACAGGAGTCTGAGGTATTTTTAGCACTAGATAGAAAACCCTTCCTTTTCACCTGTTGCTTGTCGGAATAATTATGAGAATGACCAAAATGAGAAACGCTTCATAGTATGATACCAAAGATGCTGAGGAATGGATCTGTTTGTTTATTAGGAAAACATTATTCTGAGAATTCTAATGTAAAGCTAAACGTGTCAGGAGTATGTAAATGTAATCTTTTCAATATCACTTTTTAAACATCTGTCCACACTTCCTTTTCAAGTTAACTGTGGACTTGTGTTTTATTTATATATTTATTTTGGATTCTATTCAGTACAGTGCAGAGTCCTGCCTTATTACTCTCTTAGCTGCAGTGACAATAAGATATTACTGATTCTAGTCATGTCATTTCCTGTATGGTTGAATTTCTTGGATTATAGTCAAAGAGAAAAAAGAATAAAGGAAAAAAACAAATATCTTTAAATCAAGTTGATTCATAATCAAGTGCTTGCCACTTCTTAGTGGAATGGAGCCTATTTAAATAAACAGCGTGGAGAATTTCATAGACCACCGTGCTACAATGGACTGTCACATTGAGGTAGAACACACACATTGAGATTTATTGCCATTCATTTTAAAAGAATGCAAAGATGACTAAAGTCGACTTACTGTAAATTTCAAACACCATAAAAATCTTTCCAGGAAGTAATGCTTCACAGATGACTAATCACTACACAGCCATTTTGTTTATATAAATGAAAAATTTAAAATCAGTAATTGGTATAGAATGTAATTTCAAAATAATTGTAGACATCTACTGTATGTGATAATTTGACTTATTATCTTGTGACTTTCAAGTTAATAATTGTGACTGCCCACTAATATGGAAAGTTCAGCTTTTAAAGTTTATAAGAGGAAAATTATTGGAAATATTATTAGTTTTTTGGCAGTCTTCCTTTTCTAAGCCATAAAGTTTGGATATTTATAGGTGTCTAATATGAATCCAGAAGCTATTCTGGTAACTTAGAATCATAAAAATGGCAATATCAGGTGTCCTTAAAGTAAGGACAACTATTGTTTGCAGATTTTAGGTTTATGGGATTTTTAACATTTCAGTGGAGTAAAAGTGTTGATTAGTTTTTATCACCTTGACATTTACTTTCAATCAACAGAAGACATAGGGTTGTTATATAGCTTAGGGTTAGTTAAGTCATTTAAATCAGATTTAAGCCAGTATTTTTGGAGTATGATATAAAATGTCAGTAACTGGGTAGAATTCAAAAATAAAGTTATCCTGACCTCACCTAACTATATAAAATTTCATGACATGTGTTTTAGCATTTTGAGTTAACTTATTTTAAATTTTATTTTGAAATAAAAAGCAAATTAATAAGAATCTCTTCAGGAATCCAATGATTAAGAGTAAGATATCATTTTTGCCATATTGTAAAAGTCAAAGCAGGTGGTAAAAGAAATAGCATGAATTTAACAAAAAATAGACAAAATTGTGGGAACACATAATTTAAAAATTTTGGCCAAACTATTGCTGTGTGTACTCTCATGAAATCTCATGCCCTTTTTGAATAGTGGTCAGAAGCCAAGCATTGTATCTAATTTGGTAAATCCTTTTCTCCAATGCGTTTAATGTGAGGATGGATGATATCAAAGGCTAATTGTAGTTTTAAGATTCCCTGTTTTAATTGAAGTGTGAATGTGAGTCAGATTTTATAACTACGTCTACAGCCATCTCTCTACTTTTGAAATTGGGACATTTACTAAAAAGCTTTGGAAGACATGGATTATAAAACATGTTCTAAGGTATTTGATTTTAAATATAGTTTGAGATTATTTTTTATACAAATAAAATTAGATTCAACTTTATACTTCTGTGAGCATCAATTTTATTTGTATTCCAATATGCTTCATTGTAGAAAGGTAATTACAGTTTTTGTAGATTTATTCTGTGATACAACCACTTTATATTGGAATTTTCTTGAGATGAAAGAGTACATTGGGTGCATATACAAACACTACAAACACATGGGTAAATCACAATATTCTTACTGGGAAAACTTACGATGTGCCCATTAGTCAATTAATAGAAATGATGGAGGGGCATAGAGTGTTAAGGTTCTACATTAATATTACTTTTAGCTCTGTGCCTTCATGTCTGTATATTTAACTCAAGATAGTTTATGAATAGACAATTCTCTATCTGAGAAATTTAGCCTTATGGATAGACAACATTTTTATTCTGCTTTAACATTTGTAGAATCATATATCTAAAGAATAACTTCCTAAAAATAATTTTAGATATATTTTCAACACTAAAATAATTTTCAAAGTCCTTTACATTAAGTAGTTTTTAAACTTTATCAGTGAGCATAGCCAGTAGTTAATAATCATAAGAAAGACAACAAGTTCACCCTCTTATGACAAACATGACTTGAAAATGTTAATAAGAAATAAAAACACTTTACACAACAAACATTAGACCACATGTACTTTCCAATAATGAATATTTATAATCTCAAGATTACACAAATTTTTATGTAGAAGTACTAAAGCACATCAGTAAATAATATGTCAACAGCTGTACCCATCTTACTACATAGATTTGAACAGAGATTTAACCAGATAATAACAAAATAGAGAATGCAGAATAGTGATGTGGGAATCTTTTTTACCTTCCTTATTTATTTGGACAAAGATTAATGGCTAAATCAGTATATTGGAGTGTCAAAAGCATTCAGATTCTCAATTTCTCATGATCCCTTTCTTTGAAACCTGTAGTTTCTATTATAGTTCCAATCATAAATTTCACCAGCATGAAATTGATGATATTGTAGACTATTCATACTTCATTTCCATAGGATTTAACAACAAAAGAGTATGAAGCAGGCTGAAGAAGCACAATTTTATCTCTGGCTGCATAAATAGGTAGTGGACATTCATAGTTCTTGAGACACTCTCCTGCTTTGTTTCTATAGCGTCATACTTCCTAGCCTCCTACCTCATTTGCTATTCCTTCTCAAAGTTTCAGTATTACAAATTACAATCATGAGTGATTTTCCCCTGGTAGTGGTTCTTGATTATGAGTGTAGGTTAAGGATTAAGCTTATCTCAGGGAAAGAGGCCCCACTGGGGAAAAGAAAAAACAGTAAACCTTTTAGTGGTTATTCAGGGTTGGCATAAAAACTCAATACCTCAAATGATTAATTGGGTTGACTCAGGCATTTTTGCTGAGTTACGGGTTTGCACAAAGGAAGGTGGAGGACTAAGCCAAGAGCATCTTAAAGGCACAGTGATATATCCTTCGGTATCACAGTGCTTGTGAAATAAAAACCAACAAGGGAAGGGGCCTATCTCCAATACACAAACTCTCTCCAGTACTTTTCAGATTTAGAGCTACATAGTATGGGATGGCGGAAGACAGTCAAGAAAATAGAAAACATGGATTTACCATAGACTTTCAAGGTTAAGAAACTAGGAATCAGCTAGATTCCCAATCAAACCCAAAAAGTCTACATGCCCCCAAAAGAAAATAAGATTGAACCAGAGCAGACTGAGCCTCACTGCAACTCTAAATCACTACTGACTAAGGACCATCCACTTTTGGATTGAGATGTCCATCCTCATCCTATCTACGTATGAAATGAAAGGAAAAAATAGTCTCTGAAGGTAGAAAGTATCACCTGCAGGCTTTTTCTTCTTTTATTCTAGACATGTCAAAAGGCAAGGAAATATGACCAACAATCAGTAGAATGAAAAAGAAACAGATGCACAGATGATATAGTTATTGAAGTAAAAAAAGAAAAAAAGAATGAGATCTTTCACTGGTAAAGATATGTGGAATGTTAAACAGCAGATATTATGTTCTCTTGAACTCTAAGCAACCATCACCTCAAACTCTATTCTGTTCTCTCTTAGATTATGCATGAGAAGCATTAGCCAGGTCAACATCTTGGTAAAATAAAGTACAAAAGGAGCAAAAATTATTTTTTAAAATATTAATAACTATGATTGCTATGTTAAAGAAACACAGAAGAGTGTTAGAAACATAAAATGATGGTGAATTTCAACAGGCAGCTGGAACCATTAATTAAGGAATGAATTGACATTCTGGATTTGAAAAATACAATATATGAAATTTTGGATTTCATGCAATGTAAGCAGTAGATTGGCTACAGCAGAAATCAAGTAAGTTAACTGAAAAACATGTCAATAGAAAAATATGTAAAATTCAAAGCATGGAGAAGAAAAGAAAAAGAGAAAAGATTAGTTAACTAGATGAGAAAACTATGAAGCATGCTCAAAATTTCTCATAAATATCTCCCCTGGAACCCTAGAAAAGGAAGAAGATGTTGATTAATTTACTTTTGTTCCTGATATGTTTCAGGATCCTGTAAAACACCAGCGTGAAATCGTCTTCTACATAGACATTATACCAATATAAATGAATAATTAGAGTTCTACCAATATTGACAAAAATGCTTGAGCAGGAAAAGAAAATACAGGTTTTCCTATTAGAAAGATACATCCATTCAGCAAGTTAGAGGTCTGTTTGTCAATTAAATGGGTCATCCTCAGATTATCTTTGACCCTAAATCCTTTTAGAGTGCCTTTCTGAAAAATAGAAGTAAGAGAACACATTTTTCTTCTGGTTGTTCAAGGAAAGTCACCTTGAAAATGTAAAGGTCATTTTTTAGGATGAATAATAGGGTCACTTTTGGTATGATAAACAATGTTGAATGACCCAGATTTACAGAAATGGTAGAGACAAGAGTAGACAATATTGCCACAATTCAAGCCTCTGCTATAAATCAGTACCCTGGAAAAGAGAAAAAGCTAGAGAATGGAAAAAATAAATTATGTATTTTCAAGATCCATTGGTATTAGCAACTATTAGGTCATAAAATTCTATTGCTGCCCATTGAAATTTCAAGCAGTCTTTTGGATGATGTGATTCAATTATAAATGAGAAACTTCAGCCACTTCAGTAAATATTGCATCTTTCTTAAATCAAATCATAAATTAATTTCTTCCTGCCCAAAGCCCCTGTAGCACTCAGTAAAAAAACACTAATTCTACCTACATGTGTGATAGTATTATGACTCCATAAAATCATGTGTCTGGTAAGAGGTAATAATAACAACAGAAAAACAATGACAACAGAAATAATAATCATGGAACCTCAGACAGGTACTAGAATGTTTATGGGAGGACTTTGACTTATTTTTATTCGCGAGAGCATCTGGCAATAAAATCATCGAAAATCATCTGGCAATAAAATCATCAAAGAATAGATACTGCATAAACCTCTTAGACAGTGACTGCCTCAGAGAAAATTAGGAAATGAAAACAATTTAACATAGGAACAATCTCAGTTTGATCTATAGAATAACAACTGAGTCATAAGACAGTTTTCTTTAATCTAGAATGAGACAACTAAATGTAATATTTATATTTGGCCTTTGCTGTAAGAGTACATTTAAACACAGTTTGTAACCGTATAAACATACAGAGTACAGTCCTTAGTGTTTACCTCTCAACAAGAAGATATTGTTGATATAAAGACCTGTTCTCTTTCCACTGTGCCTACGAGTGAACGGACAGAAATTTTGTGTTAAAAAGGTGTTTTAAGTCTTCCTAATTACTAATGAAAAAATGGTGATTGAGTGATCATCATGTAGGGATTAAGAATCATGGAAAAGAGAGTGCTAATCCTCACTGAAACACAGTGAGCAGGTAACTTAAAGTGAAGGCGATGTACATGTAAGGAATGAATTAAAAAGAAGTTCAGCAGGAACATGCAATGAAGAAAGTAAGAAACATTGTTAAAGGCATCCAAATAAATGAGTCATTTTCAAAATATAATTTTTGTCAGTTAAATGTTGCTTAAAATTTTAAACAGAGCTTGTTTAAAATTCTGAAACTAAAATATGTCAAAGCAAAACTCTTCTAGCTGGGAGGGGAAGTAGCTATTTTTTGGAAAAAAAAATTAAAAGGAAAAACATCTCATCTAGCAAAGCAAAGCAAAGAGGCTAATACATAAAATATCCAAATTCATACTATGATCGAAGTCAAAGAAAGTACCAGTAACGGAGGGAAGATAAAAGAAAACTAAGTGACCAGCAAGGTAGATTCACTTGAGAAATTAACTGGGTGTCAGTTAAATAATTTCTTTTTTAGTATTCTCTTCAATGCCTTTGGGAAATGGAATATATTTAGAACTAAAAGATCTAGATCATATCATTTATTTCTCCAAAAAGTTTCAACAATGTCTTGTTATCTTGCAGAAAAAAGTCCAAGTGGCCCAGCCTGATATTTGTGGGTTCCTCCAATCTTCTTTGGAATGAAATCCTAAAAGTTTGTACCAGCATAATATTCTGAAATTAAAAATAAATAAATACATAAATAAATTCTCAACATTTTTAAGTATGCATTTTTCTATACATTTCATGCCTATAATAGAGCATCAGACTGTTTCTGAGACACGCTTCTTCTAAATCTAACCAGTGCTCGACTATGCAAATTACTCCTCTACATTTGAGGCTTCTAATTTTATTATAGCAAAACACTTCCTGATGCCTACTATCAAACTGAATACTGAGTTCTCTCTCTTGGTAGTCAAAGAATACCTCATGAAAAAACCATTTCAGAATCTCTTTCTTTAAGAAAAAGTTATTTATAATTTCTCTTCTTTTTGTTTTAAGAGACATAAAGGCAGGTACTAGTCGCATTCATTTTATATTCCTCACAGCATCTTACATTTGGGTTTTCCACATAACAGAAGCAAAAAGGGTGTTAAATCAGTAAGTGAATGAAAAGATTACTTCTGATTTTATTTAGTATTTGGGGTGGATGGGGACTGTAACAGATCTATTGTATTAGTATTTTGTTTTTTGAATTATTAATGACTTAAAGCACGGTTTTGCAAAACTCGCATCTCCAGTTATGTAGAAACAGTAAATGTATCGTGTGTGTGTGTGCGTGCGCACGCTCATAACATGTTGTGAGGTATTCATATTTGGGGAAGACTTTTCCAGTTATTGTTCTCATGGTCATTAGTAATAACATTGAAACTCTCTTTCACTCTATTTTCCCCATTTATTCTTTTCTCCTATATTTTCTCTGCTTTATATAATAAAATTATTTCTAGAAATGCACAGTAGAGGAGATTTTTGACAACCAGGTGGCAACCTACTTTGAAAATCCACTCTAAGAATAGTGTGGTTACTTTGATAAATTTGGGATATTTATAATCCTCCATTGACCTCTAACATACATATTACCTTCAATTTGTAGAATTTTTGACTTAGTTGGATCAGAAGAATAGAGACTGATGCTTTTTCATTGTACTTTTATCCTGAAGACTTTAGAAAGAGAAAAAATAATATCATAAGTAAAGCTGGTCTGGCAAGATATCCAAAGTAATTTTGCTGACTCAAGAGTGGCAGATAGTTGCGATAGCACCCAACCTTTGAAATGCTTATCTAAACACAGCAGAAACCCCTACTCTTACTTCAACCCATCACTTTCTGTTTGTACTAAAATAGAGGACTTTGGATGTTAAGGGATTTGAGTAGAGAGCAGACGGTGACAAGATTGTGATCTAAATCATTTTATTTAGATTACCTTGACTGTTATTTCTTTTAATTTATTACTATGATGCAAAGGCAAGTTTCATACCTGGACTATTGGGTGAATACTTTGGGCATAATTTTCCCCGTAGTAGCTCATATATTTCATGAGTTTCATGAGATTAATTTTGAAAAAAAGTTCTTTATCCCTGAAAGCTGTAGTAAACAATTTGCTATAAGAGCTCGTGAGATTATAAAATTCAAATTAGAGCCTAGTGTGGTGGTTCATACCTGCAATCCCAGAACTCTGGGAGACTGAGACAGGAGGATTATTTGAGGCTAGGATTTGGAGATGAGCCTGGGCAATGTAATGAGACCTTGGCTTTATAGAAATTAAAAACATTAGCCAATTTTCCATCATTGCAATATATCACTTCGAAGAATGGTCTCTAGTTCTATCCACATGTACTCACTATTAAATTGGAATTAATTGATCGACACTCATGTGCACAAATGGTAGTAAAACACAACAGAAATCAAGCAGGTGGGAGGGGGGAAGAAGGGATAGGTAAATACACACCTAACAGGTACAATGCACACTATCTGGGTGATGGGCATACTCATAACTTTGACTCAATGTACAAAAGCAATTCATGTCACCAGAATGTTTGTATTCCCATAATATTCTGAAATTAGGGGAAAAAAGTATTAGATGAATGTGGTAGCACATGTCTATAGTCCCAGCTACTAATCAGGAAGCTGAGGTGGCAGGATTGTTTGAGCCCAGGGGTACGAGGGGGCTATGAGCTATGATCACACCAGCCTGGGTGACATAGCAAGACCCCATCTCCAAAAAAAAAAAAATAGAAACAAAAAGCTCTAATTTGTATTGCGAGTATGCCCTTTGTCAGACAAAATAATTGATTAATGTGATATGTAATCACATTATGTATATTATATATTAAGACATTATATTATATATAAAATCATATTTAACCCTCAGGGGTAAGAGGAAGTACTCACATTGACTATTTTACAGGTGAAAATTATTTATATTTAATGAATCAAGAAATGTACTCCATAAGAGGTACTTAGTAGAGACCCAAATAAGAATTTTTACTTATGTCTGTGTGGCTTTAATCATTGAAACAGATGTCACACTCCTTAACATTAAAATTTCTCTTTGATATTTGGAAGTTGTCAAGACATCTCTAAACACTCTAAAGATTTAAAGCTTTGTGAAAACACTGACTCCATTTTTCCAACTCCAGAAGATGTGAAAAGAATTAAGTGAATCAATGACTATCTCCCTTTATTATTACATATATTTTACATTTTGCTTGAAAGATATATTAAAGAAGATACCATCAAAAATCAACAAAGTCATATTTATTTATTCCACGTTCATTTTAAGCACTTATATGAGAAAGGTATTGTAACAATAATGAATTATTTCTAAAATAGTAGATTTCAACTGTGGTTAAACTGGCTGTAAAGCGAGTTTTTTTGAGTACTATAATTTGCATGCAGCTTTTTATTCTTACCAAAATCTTAGCAGTACTTTAGAAGGTACACTAACATGTTGTTACTAAGATCATTTAAAATTGGGGCCAAAATAAGTATGAATTTTGCCAATAGTCTTTTTTATTGTTCATTTTTATATTTCAAACTACTTTATTAAGCAATAATTAATATACAAAAAGCTGTATACCTACTCTCTTTATTATTATTATATTGTTTGTTATAAGAACACTAAACATAAGATCTATCCTCTTAGAAAAGTTTTCAGTATATAATGCAGTATTGTTTAAAGGCATTATACTACACAGTAAATCCCTAGGACTTACTCATATTGTATAACTGAAACTTAATATTGTACCTTTTAACTAATACCTTCCTGTTTCTTCTTTCCCCAAGCTCCTGACAACTACCATTCTATTCTCTGCTTCCACGAGTTTGAGTATTTTCGATATATATACACATACCATATATGTGGTATGATGTCTTTTTCCTTCTATATATGACTTATTTCACTCGATATAATGTCCCCTAGATTCATTCATGTTGTCACAAATGACAATATTTCTTTCATTTTTTAAGGCTGAATAATATTCCATTATATGTACATACCACATTTTCATTATTACTTCATCTGACAAGGAACATTTAGATTTCTTCCATATCTTAGCTATTGGGATAATGCTGTAATGATCATGGGACTGAAGATAACTCTTTGAGATCCTGATTTCAATTCTTTTGTGTACTTATTCAAGAGTGGAATTGCTGGATTATACGGTAGTTCTTCTATATTTAATTTTTTGAGAAATGTCCATTCTGTTTTTCATAGTGGCCATACCAATTTACATCCCCACCAAGAGTACATAAGATTTCTTAATTGTCCACATCTTAGACAACATATCTTTTTTTTTCTTTTAATAATTGCCGCCCTATCAGTTGTGAGGTGATGTTTCATTATAATTATGAATTGCCTTTCCCTGGTGATCAGTAATGGTGAGTACCTTTTCTTATATATGTTACCTATTCATATGTCATCTTTGGAGAAATGTCTTTTTTGCTCCTTCCCCATTTAATTAGATTATTATTATTTGTTATCAAGTTGTAGGAGTTCCTTACATATTTTGGACATTTACCCTTAATCAACTATACACTTTGCAAATCTTTTCTCCCATTCTGTAGCTGGCCTTTCTATTGCATTGATTGTTTCCTTTCCTGTGCAGATTTTTATTTTGTGTGATCTCACTTGTTCATTTTTGGTTTTGTTGCCTGCACTTTTGGTACCCTATCTAAGAAATCATTGCCAAGGCCAGTATCAAGAAAGTTTTTCCCTATGTTTAATTCTAGGAGCTTAACAGTTTGGGTCTTGTATTTAAGTCTTTAATAAATTTTGAATTAATTTCTGTGTATAATATGTATCCAATTTCATTTTTTAATATATACTAACAACTATTGGAAAAATAAATCAAGAAAACTATCTCATTCACATTATCATCAAAAAGGACAAAATACTTAGAAATGAACTTAACAAGGAAGTAAAACATTAGTTTACAAAAAAATATAAAACATCAATAAAAGAAGTTAAGATGGTATAAATTAAAATTAGAGTGTTATAACTTTAGGATGCTAAATGTAATCCCCATGACAACTACAAGGAAAATAGCTATGGACTTTCTACAAAAAGAAATTAGAAAGAAACTTAAACATTTCACCATACAAAAAAAATCACTAAACACCAAGAAAGATAACAATGCAGGAAATGCTATAAGGTATATAGAATACAAATAGCAAACTAACAGAAGTCCTTATTAGTAATCACTTTAAATTTAAGTAGTGTAAACTCTCCTGTCAAAAAACAGACTGACAAAATGAATAAAAATAGTTGATTTAATGGTATGCTCTCTATAAAAGACTCATTTTTAGATCAAAAGACAGAAATATATTGAAATTAAAAGGATGAAAAATGTATTACACGCAAATAGTCCCAAAGGAGAGCATGGTGGCTATACTACCATCAGACAATATAGATTTTAAAATAAAAAAGGTTATAAGAGATAAAGAAGGACATTTTATATTATTATAATATTCAATACAGCAAAAAAGTATAACCATTATAAAAATTTACTCACCTAATGACAATCAAAATATATGAAACAAAAATTAATTCTACATGGGCAGAATTAGGAAAACAAATAGTTGTATAAGTAATTGTTGAAAGCATCATTACCTCACTCTCAATAATAAATAGGACAATCAGACAGAATATAGAATGAAATAGAGGACTTAAAAAACACAATAAGCCAATTTTTTCTAACAGACATATCTAGCTAGTCTTTTCTGTCATGTGAGAACACAGCAAGTAGAAGCACAGAGAGAGCCCTTACCAGGCATCAAATCTGCTGGCACCTTGATCTTGGACTTTCTAGCCTCCAGAAATGTGAGCAATAAATTTCTGTTGTTTATAAATTATCCAGTCAAAGATATTGTGTTATAGAAGCCCAAAAGGACTAAGACACCCAGTTATCGAAGCCAGATAAAGACACTGCAAGAAAAGAAAGCTACAGACTAATATCTCTTATAAACTTTGATGCAAAAATTATCAGCAAAATATTAGCAAACTAAATCCAGCAGCATACTATGTTCAAATGGGATTTATTTCTGAAATGCAAGGGTAGTTGAACATACCAAAATCAATCAATGTGATATACCACATTAGCAAAATGAAGGAACAAAAGATCATCTCAATTAATGCAGAAAAAGCTACTGACAAAATTCAGCATCTTCTCATGACAAAAGCATTCAACAAATTAGGAATACAAGGAATCTCCCTCAACTATCTCAATATAATAAAAGCCATATGTGAAACACACAGCAAACATTATTCTTGGTGGTAAAGACTAAAAGCTTTTCCTCTAGATCAGTAACCAGGCAAGTGTACTTTCACCAGTTCAATTGAATATAGTACAGCAAGTTCCAGCCAGAGCAATTAGGAAAGCAAGGGATATAAAAGAAATCCAAATTAGAAAGGAAGGAGTGAAATTATCATTGCTTAATGATGATATGACCTTATATATAGAAATGCCTAAAGATCACACACACACGCAAACACACACACACAATGTTAGAAGTAATAAATGAATTAAGCAAAGTAGCAGGATGCAAATTCAATACATTTACAATATCAGTTGTGTTTCTATATCCTAACAATGAGCAACCTGAAAAGGAAATTATGAAAACAATTTTATTTAAAAAATCATGAAAAATAATGTAATACTTGGGAATTAATCAAAGATCTGAAAGATTTGTACAATGAAAGCTATAAAACACTGCTGAAAGAAAATAAAACAAGATAAAAATAAAGGGAAATACATTTCATGTTCATCAATTGGAAGACTGACTTAATGTTGCTTAGATATCTATACTACCCAAAGGGATGTACAGATTTAGTGTAATCCCTATCAAAATCCCAATGATTTTTTTTTCTAGAAATAAAAAAATTCCAAAAGCTATCCATAAGAGCCAAAACAATTTTGAAAAGAAACAGAAGCTAGAAAACACACTTTCTGGTTCAAAGCTTATTACAAAACTAAAGTTATCAAAGCAATGTGGTAGTAGCATAAAGACAGGAATATAGAGCAATAGAATAAAATAGTCTGTAAATAATCCTTCGCATATATGGTCAAAAGATTTTTGACAAACGTGCCAAGACCATTCCAAGGGGAAAGACAGTGCTTTCAACAATGGTCCTGGAAAAACTGGATATATGAAAGCAAAAGAATGAAGTTGAGCTCTTACCTAAAGCCATATACAAAAATTATCACAAAATGGATCAAAGACCTAAAAGTAAGACATTAACTTGCAAAAATTCATAGAATTAAACATAGGACAAAAGCTTTATGACATTGGATTTGGCAGTAACTTCTTGGGTACCATACCAAAGGCATAGACAACAAAAGAAAAAAAATAGATAAATTAGGCATTATGAAAATTGTCATCAAATGGCAATGTCAACAGTGTAAAAAGACAAACCACAGAATGAGAGAATATGTTAGTAAAGCAAATATCTGATAGGGATTCATATACAGTATTTTTAGGGAATTCCTAAAACTCAACAACAGAAAAATAAACAATCTGAGTCAAAACTAGGCAAAACAATTGAATAGACATTTCTCTAAAGAAGATATTCAAAAGGTCAATAAGTGCATGCAACATGCTCAGCATCACAAATTTTTAGGGAAATGCAAATTAAAATTATAATGAAATACTACCTCACACCCATTAAAATGGCTACTATCAAAAGAATAAATACACATTGGTGATAATGTGGAGAAATTGGAACTCTTGTGCACTGTTGCTGGGATTGTAAAATGGTACAGCCACTTTGTGCAAAACAATATGGTGGCTCCTCAAAGAATTAAAAATAAAATTACCATATGATCAAGCAATTCCACTTCTGATTATATACCCAAATATTAATAATTAGAAGCATAATCTTGAACATGTGTTTGTACACCCATGTTCATAGTAGCATTATTCACAATAACTAAAAATACAGAAGAAATCCAAGTTGTGTATGGATGGATGAATAGATGAGCAAAATGTAATAACACATTATATGTAGGTATACAGTGAAGTGTTACTCAGCCTTAAAAAGAAAGTAAATTCTGTCATATCCTACAACATAGATGAACCTTGAGGACATTATGTTAAGTGAAATAAGTCAATCACAAAAAGAAAAATTCTGTACAATTCCCCTTATGTAATACACTTAGAATAATCAAAATCATGGGTGGGGAGAAATGGGAAGTTATTGTTTATTGGATATGGAGTTTCAGTTTCACAAAATAAAAATATTTATGAAGACAGATATTGGTGATGATTATGAATATATTCAATACCGCTGAACAGTATACTTAAAATGATTAAGATGGTAAAATTAGTTATATGTATTTTACCACAATTTTTTATAATTTGGAAAAAATAGTAGTGAAATCCCAGATAAGCAAGTTGCTTTCCTAGTGAATGTTTCTCAGGGTTTGAATCCTTTTTGTGCCAATTATTATCTCTGTGTCCCTAGACAAATTACTCAGCCTCACCAAATCTCCCTTTTCTATCTGTAATACAGGATTATAGTGATATCTATCTTACAGTGTTATCGTGAGAATTATATTACTAAGTGAGAGAATTTACCAAGAACTTGGGAAACGACAAATGTCTATGAAATTATATTAATTACAGAATGTTGTTTTGATGAATATCCATGATTCCTTTTATTATATGAAATTAAATTTTTCTCTTGCATCATTTCATAGGGCAATTACAGTTTCTAAAGCATAATCTTTTTTCCAACTCCAAAAGAAATAATTTATTTTTTTTTTTTTACCTATTTCAAATAAATGGGGTTCTGGGTGGGGGGAAATGTCTTGCTTGCATTAGCTGGGTAACTGTATCCTTCCTTGCATTAGATGCCATACTCCACAGTAGCAAAGCACAATAGCTTCCAAGCAGTTTGGGAACAATTGTCATGCCCTATTAACAAACATAAGAAGAACAGTATGTTTTCCTCTATTATCCAAGACTGTACTTTTTATTGCTGCCTCTCTAGCCCTTTATGGTGCTAAACAGCAGGCAGAGAGATAGTGATAAGTTGAAGGCAACTTTGAGCTTCAGATTTTACTCAAGTGATAACCACAAATTGCCTAAAGCTAAAAGATCAGCTCCCTTTGCTCTTTGTACCGAATATAATTTGATTGGAAAACACTGATGAATGTATCCAGAAGTTGTTTGACTTTGCTTTAGAATCTCCTTGGATGAAGAATCTAAAAATATACTTTGCAGGCTGGTAACATTTGGCAGAGCTATTTATTATGACATGCAAACATTGAACTCCAGCCAAAATGGAATGTGGTTCCACATGCTGAATGAGTTTTGATTATTGATATGTTTATGAAGTTGTTATAAAAAACATGGGACATGAAAGCATAAATAGTAATTAATTAGAAGCCAACTTAAATAATAATTCTCTGCAGAGATGGACAGCCTCTTATCAAAAAGCCTGTACTTACCTCACTTAGCATAATGTCCTCAAGTTTAATCCATGTTGTCACTTGTGGCAGAATATACTTAGAAATTTGGTAAGAGAGTAGATCTCGTATTATGTGTTCTTACCACAGTAAAAATAAAAAGTAATAATAATAATAAAGCAGGTAGAGATTTGCCAAGATGCCTGACAAACTCCTGAGAATACTAATAATTACCAATTTGAGGTGAGAAAAGAGTCAGAAAATACACAGCTTCCCCAAGATATTTAAAGTGAATAAATATAAAAACATTATTCTAAGTTTGAAAATCTTCCTTTCTCTCTTAATACCATTAAAGTTATAATTCATATAGGATGCACATTTGAATATACATATTAAATCAATTCTAACCCATACCTAAATTATTTCTATTTGGTGCCTGCTATTGTAAGTGGTAGGGTCTTTGATTATAAGATGAGTGAAGTTTTGGAAAATCTTGAAATTTTTTTATAAAATAATCATCTTTTGTTCTTTCCCTCCTTTTTCCCACAGATCTTCCTCTCTTTCCTTGTTCTTTATATTGTTGATATCGCTTATGATGATTCTAGTTTGTTTTTGTCTCATATAAATTATAGATGTCCCCATACATTATAGATGTGTGATTGATTATGTTTTAATCTCTAAAGGGCTAGCAACATTTCTTTAATGTCTTTGTGAATATTTGATAATAATTATGGACTGTCAAGGACCTGGTGAATATCTCTTGGATGATGATGATGTTCATTAATTTTCTGGTGGATGGTTTGGCAACTTTCAGCACAATTCATATTTTTACACATGTTCATGAATCCAGTCTTCAACTAAGTAGTCAATGTCAAAACATTTTTGGTTAGACCGTTCTTCACTTTGTGACTGCCTTGGAACGGAGTCCTACATAACAGATGTCTTACACCCAGTCAATATGAATCATGCTCCATCCACATTTACTCTGTCGATTGGTTCTTTTGGCAACCTGTAGTGGAAACAATTTAGCTTCTAGTCCTTACTGCTAATATTGAATTCAGGATTTCTACAGAAAAGCACAAAATCAAAACTGACCGTAATATCTGATACAATCAAGCTGCTAATAGGAAATTTATAAAACAAAGCATTTTCTTTTTTTCCTTTTTGGATTGTGACACTAGTCACACAATAGTGCGACACTAGTCTTCACAACTATGGAGCCACACTGAACGTGTGGATTTGTGGACTTCCTAATGGAGTGTTTCTTTATAGTGAGTCTTTCGTATGATAAAAGAGTGGACAGAAAACTCAGATTAGAAATTTTCTTTATAATAAAAGCAAGTAGCCGTGTGAAATAAAAAGACTCACTAACCACGAACTCTTCTATGAGCCAGCACATTTTGTGTATATGCCTGGGAATAGTGGTAGGGTAAGAGAAGGCATTTACTGTACTCTGTAACTGTGAAGTATTTCCTTCCATACACTTATGCTGTTTAGGTCTCAATATCCTGGGCTTGAATATCAAACAGATTTCATTTTATTGAGTAAGTTTCCTCAATGTAAAAGTTTATGTAGAGCTGTTCTGGAGGCAGAACATGTGAAATAAACTGACGAATTTGACTACACTTTAATGAAAGCCTTTTTTTTTTTTCTGGACATTAAAATTAGTCATTAAAACCAACTGATATATGAATGAGAAAACTAGTTAACATGCAATAAATACATTACCTATAGTTTTATTTTAATGCATAGATCAAAAATGAGGTTTTTTTTCTTGTAAGCCTACTTAGAAAATTTCTTTTTGTTTTTTGCCTATGATTGTCAAGTTTAGCTTCTTTGTTGTCTTCAATCAAGTGAAGAACTTGGTCAAAATAAATATAAGGTACAACCAGTTTAAACAATATAAATACAGAGCTGTTCCCTGTGAACTGATGCTCCAGCTCCATGTAGCTCTCCCCTCTACCTACCATGCTCACATCTATGTGGACAAGACACAAAAATATGAGCAAGGGAAACAGAAGGAGAGGAGAGAGACAGAGACAGAAAGACAGAAAAACAGAAAGCAGTCCCTGATGTTCTTCTAAAGAAAGCTTAGATCCAAAAAACCCAATTTTAAGATCTATATCTGTGCTATTCCTGCTCTATTGATGCAGTTTTTGCTTCATAATTATGGACACAACTAATTTGTTTGTGGAATTATGCATAATGGTAGCAATAATGCAGATATGTATTTTTATCAGAAGTAATCACTTGGCTTTATGCACTTGCTTACAACAGTGAGCCACAGTAAATACTGAGTTAAGAGTAATGAGAGCCTATATAATAACTGATGTTAATAGATTCACTTGCAAAAACCAGCTTGGTTACACTTTTAAATTATTTATGTATTTTAACTTGTTTAATCCACAAGCATTAATAGGATAATAATAATTATTATCGTCCGTAAGTTACAAATAAGGAAAGCAAAACAAAGGCAAAGCAAATAACTTGCCTGTGTTCAGATATTAAGTGGTGAAGCTTGAAATCTGAACTTCAGAGGGCAATGTTAAGATTTATATTACTTTCTTTCTCACAGAATTATCGGACTTTTAACAAAACAATGATGTAAGAAATAAAGTTTGGGGGGTATAATTAGAACCATGAAATTGTTCACACTTGGAAGCACCTGTAATTACATACACACATGCGCACACACACATATCCCTTTATGTTAAATATGTCAGTTGGGAAAATGTTTGAAAGAACATTCACTTTATGTACCTCCTAGTGATATTTTATAAATGTTGAATGCTTGTCATTTATACACAGTCTGTATGAGTATTTTACAAATATAGAAACACTCTGTTAAACTCCATAAAAACAATGCTGCCATTTGATAATTACATTTCACACAATTACTAGAGTAGCTTATCCCTGCTTCATGCCACTAGATTAATTCAACAGTTTCTGTTTTAGCATATACCGTCCAGGGCTTCTTGAAATAAAATTACTGTGAATCTCTTCAGATTTAACAAGTCATCAAAATATTTGAAGAAGCACTATAATCTCTGAAACCAAGATATCAAACAAACAAACAAAAAAATCCTTCATTTAAAGTGTGTAAATGCTGTTAATATATGATAAGGAAAAATAGTGTTTTGCTAACGTCTTCTGCATAAGCTGCACTTAAATTCATTTTGTAATTCCTAGAGCAGACATCAGATGAAGACAAGTTCTTTTCCAGCCTTACCTTGCTATCTAGTCATGGTGTAACCAAAGCAGTTCTCTTAAGATGATATGAGTATTTGTCAATGCCTGTATGAATCAACACTAATTTCATCTTACGAACAATTGTATTTTTTGTACCTACTGCACAGCAGTCATCATGTTAATCATGTAGGATACTAGCTTAAAAAACTTGTGGTATCTGCACTCAATGGGTTTATAGTCTGTTAAAAAGATTGGATAAAAGCGAAGTGTAATAAAATATGAGTTCCTGATAGAGGACTAAATAACACGCTATGTGAGGAAATATAAGAAAGATCTGAATAAGACTTAGATACTGGAGCCGGGGTTGGATTTCTAGAGAAATGTTATCTTACTGAGTTTTCAAGTTAATATATTGGTAAAAAGTCTACATCATAAGGCAGACAAATTGGCCTACATCAGATCCTAGTAGCGTAAAGCCATGTGACTTTCTCAATAAACCTTATGTCGTTTAATGTGGTAAACATCACAAATGGAAATGTGGTTTGAGATGAGGCTAGAGAGAGACAAATGTGGAACTGGACCTGAAATTTATGCAGAATTACTGAAATATGTTAAAGCAGAATACAACTATGATGAAAATTTTTACAGAGATTATTCTGTTGGAAGTATTGTGAATGAATTGGAGGGAATCCTCATCAGAGGCTAGATGTTTAGTTATACTGTTATAGTAATTCAGGTTTTAAGAAGAAAGAGTTTAATGTATGATGAATGGTAATAAACATGAGAATTATTATAAACATAGAAGCTATAGCATGTTCAGGAACTAGATATGAAAGAAGTGGTCAGCAAGAATGAAGAGGACACACGTATTTCCGTTTTCTGGTTTCTACAAATATGTTCATCTTGACATTATTTCCTGAGAATAAAAGATACTGTAGAAGAAACATAGCCTGAGCAAAAGATGATGAATTCGATTCCTGATATGCTGGTATGAGGTGCTGAGAAATGTGGAATGAAGATACAGACTCAGGAAGTCATTAATATGACGTATTGTAAGGAAATCACTGATTTCAATAAGTTGCCCAATTACAAGTGCAGGCATTGAAGGGGCAAACTGACAAAGAAGAAACGGTAGGATGGTAAACCTGCGGCTTTCTGATTTCAACATTATTGTTTTAAACACCAAAGGAGGCAAGAAAAGGTTCATCTTTCTCTGCTACATCCCTTTTAATAAAAGGTTTGTTCTATAAAATTTGGATTCATTCAAATGGCCACCTGTGGCCTTTAGGTCACAGGTTTCCCACCCCTGCATCGCTATGGTTTAAGTATTTGTTTTGCCCCCAAAATTTATGTTGAAATTTAATCCTCAATGCAAAAGTCTTAAGAGGTGGGGCCTTTTAGGGGGTGACTACGCCATGAAGGCTTCACCCTAATGGAAGGGATTAGAGACCTTATAAAAGGGCTGGAGGAAAATAGCTAGTTCTCCTTTATTCTTTCTACCATATGTGAACACAGTACTCAAGGCACCAGTTTAGGAGCAGAAATTGGGACCTCATCAGATACAGAACCTACCAGGACCTTGACCTGGGCCTCCCTAGGCTCCATAACTATGAGTAATAAAATTCTTTTGTTTATAAATTACTCAGTCTCAGGCATTTTGCTATAGCAGCATAAATGCATTAAGGTGGGGATATTACTCATTAAACATCATCTACAGATTAGATATTAAATTGTTTAAGTTTCTGGAACATGGTAGAAACTCAATAAAATGTCGGCTATTCTTAATATTTTTTAAAAATTTCAAAGGGTCTCAACTTTTTACCAATTGAATGAATTAAAATATTATAGAGGAAAGAAAAAATTGACTACTATGAAATCTTTTTAAGGTCAGTTCTATAAAGGGGGAAACAGAGGCTGATAAAAGTCCAATAGCACATGATCAAGTAGTGGAAGAATTGAGTTTCAAATTCAGGAATATCTGACTTCAAAGTCAGTATTCTTAAATATTAAGCCAAACAGCTAACAAACAGTGTTTTAAAAAGATTGGCCTTTTCTTTTTATTTATTTATTTGTTCTTTTTTTTGAGACAGGGTCTCACTCTATTGCTCAAGCTAGAGTGCAGTGATGTCAAGTGGTGTCATCATGGCTTACTGCTGCAACCTCAAACTCCTGGGCTCAATCAATCCTTCTGCCTCAGATTCTTGAGTAGCTGGCACTAGAGGCACATGTTTCTATTTTCTTGGCCTCAGATTGCCCTTTTGTTAAAAGTGAGTCTGAGGAGGTATCAACTATTAGTTCTCAACTAGTTTTATTCTATTTCCCTGGATAATTAATCCTATGTACTGAGACACTGGTGAGAGGGTGTTTCAGCTTACTCTATGTTTGGGGCTTAGGCAGGAGTTTGCCCTGGAAGTTATCTTTGCATCAACTTGGAGGACAGATACATCCAGGCAAACTGGGTATCAGAGCATAGATGGATAGAGGAGTGCTGGGGGTTAGCTTCCTGAGCTTTCCTCCAGTTAGAAGAAGAAAGTGTAGCATAAAGAGCACTGAATGATTGGTTATTTACCTAATTCATGTAAGCAGTGACTGAGGTATTAAGAAAGATAGAAGTAAAATCCTTTTGTTGTTTCTGTCTACTTCTCCCAACCAGTAAATGTTAAATAGGAAAGGGATAAACGGTTATAGTATATATATTAATAAAATATATTTTCTTGGCTTATATAAGAAAGAAATATAAGTAAATTTATGATCCTACTACGTTGTCCTCTATCATTTTCAGCTGCCTGCAAACAAGCTGTGATTACTTTAAATTCTATGTCTCACTTATTGCTGAATCTTTACCAATCAATCATTTCTTCATTCATTTGATAAAAATACAATAAATGGTACTGAGCTCCTACTACATGCTAGGCAGTTTTCTCATCAATGGAAATTAAAAGGTAAATAAAATTGATAAAAATATGCCCTCATGGAGCTGACATTCTTATTGATGTCAAAAAGCAGATAATACACAAATACTTAAGTAAAATACATATTATGATATTCACTCAAAAATGTGTTTATTAATGTTATAGCAGCATTATTCATAACACAAAAAAGTGAATACAATTCAAATAACCATAACCTGATGAACAAATATGCAAATTGTTCATCCATATAATGGACTATTGTTCAGACATAAAAAAGTACTTATACATGCTAAACATGGATGAACATTGAAAAGTCCATTCTAAGTGAAAGAAGCTAGTCACCAAAAAACTGTATATTATAGGATTCTATTTATACAAAATGTTCAGAATAGGCAAATCTATAGAGACAAAAATAGATTAATGGCTGCCCAGGATTGGGAAGGGGAGAACAGGGAGTGATAGCTAATGGGTAAAGAATTTCCTTTGTGGATGCAGAAAATGTTCTAAAATTAGATTGTGATGATCATGGAACAACTCTTGAGAAAATATTAAAATGCTAATGCATATACTTTAAGTGGGTGAATTTTATGATATGTGAATAAAGCTGTTCAATATAAAATAAAAAAAAAACATTTGATGTCCGATCATAAGGAGTGCTCTAGGGAAATGTAAAATGTGGAAGGAGGATAGATAGTGGACATAAACATATTTTGGGGAAGATCTCTCCAGGCAGGAGGAATAGAACATGCAAAAGCCCTGAATCTGGAGCAGGACTCATGTGTGTGAAGAACAGAAATAAACCCATTATCGTGGAGCAAAATAACAACAGTGAAATCGGCAGAAGATGAGGAGAGGGTAGAAACAGCAGGCTAGATGGTGAAGGACTGCATAGGGCATGGAGAAGTTCCTAACTTTTATTGTAAGTAGACTTTGGAGAGTTTTGAGCAGAAGATGACATTAATTGATTTGTAGTTTATAGGGATCATTCTGGCTACTCTGTGGAGATTAAGCTGTAGGGGAGCAAGGTGAGGATCATAAAGACTATTTAAGAGAAAATTTCAATAATTCAAAAGTAAGATTATGGTGACCTGAGCAAGGTTGTAGCATAAAGTGAGATTAAGCCATCGGAATCTGGATACATCTCAAAGAAGAGTAAATGGAAATCACTGGTAGAAAAATGTATATCCTTTTTCTGGTAAATATCAGCTTTTCATCTCTTCTTCTTAAGTGTCTCCTATTGAGTCACATCATTCTTTCCTCTAAAACAGTTTCTAAATTCTTTCTGTTGGCATTGGCCACAATGTACAAGTGACAGTTTACTGCTTATGCTCAAATTTACTCTTAACTGAAATTAAGGTAGAATAACTGAGTACATTGAAAATTGTACTCAGTTTTTTTTTAATGACTAATATAAATGATTTCCTTGGAAATCTTTTAGAAAAAGTTGCATTGGAAACTGACATTCTGTCTGCCATTCTATCTCAGAGCCAGGTTTGCTCTCAATATTGCTCTTTTGTTGGACATAAAATGAAGTATTTTTCTTCCATTTAGGCATTATGTTGAAAAAATTATTTATCTATTCAAAGATAGAATCACTCAGCAGAACAGCATGCTACTGAAGAAAAATTATGAAAATACTGATCCTGAATATCACATTTATAGCTCTCACATTATATTCTTCTCTGGTTCATTTTCCTGATGATTGAAATAGTGTGTGCAAGATACCTACATAATCTGAAATATTATCTCTCTAATTCTAGTTTTGGGTAAACACATATTTAAATCCACATAAGGTAAATGCTTTTATTATGTGATTCATTTTGCTATTTTATACAATTTCATATGCTAAAGTTTCAAAAACATGTCTGATTTTGAGCCAGAGGTTTCTTCTACTTTTCACATACAAGCATCCAAACATCTACTTGATTCTTCCATCTGGTTGTCTTACATGAACTTCAAACTTAACGAGTGTATGATTTAGTTACGTTTTTCACATTTATCCTACCAAATCTTTTTCCCATATCCCTCTGTTAGTTAATGGCAAAATCACTACCTGGTTTTTCAAACCAGAAATTTGTGATTCATGCTCCACATCATTTCCGTCTTCCTTATCCCACATTAAATTGGTTGGCACTCATGCCCTCCTATCTGCCTAAACCTTGACCCCATCTTAATCCAGGCCTCTGGCTTTCTCCCTTATTCTATTAAATGGCCTCCTAAATAAAATGATCTACATGCTTTATTCTCTCAAATACCATTTTCTAGGGACTCAAGAATGAATGATACAAAATAGGCAAGGATGAATGATTTAAAAATGGTAAGATGCTCAACTGAAACATCGATTGCTCAATAAATATTACCCATTATTGTTATTGTTAATATTCCTCATAATGCATAGAAACTACCTCTTGGTGCTTACAATTATAATAAAATATGATAAATTCTACTAAACAGTTAAGTAAAGGTGTGAGAGGATTACATGAAAGGGCACATAACCCAGTCTTGTCCATGAGAGAAAGTCAATTGTGAGTTCAGTGATGTCAAGGTCACTGTTATATTCATTGCTTTTTCCTCCAAGACCCATCATAAATCTTGACTCTGAATATACACTGAATGGATGCATGAATGAATGAATAAATGCATAGATAAATAAATGCAAATTGATTGTGAGATTAGAACTTAAAGATTCAGTTAAATATTTTAAAGCCCCATTGTTTCAGTACTTGGCAGAGAGTAGGCACCAAAATATCCGTGGAATGAATGGATGGAAAAACCCACATCCTTAACTGAAGTTGGAGTAAACTTTCTAAATTTCTAATCTAATAAGATAATTCCTATAATTGAAATTCATAAAAATAAATTATTCCTTTCTACAGAGTCCCTATCCTAGTATCCAAAATCCTTCATTATTGACTCCTATCTACCTTTTTCCATTTGAGTCCCAACTAAATGTGGGCATTCCACTTAAACAGATCACTAAAGAAGTTGTAAAGGAAACAGTTAACAACTTTCTTTCAGGAAGACATGGTTTATTGCAAGAAGGAAGCCTCCCCTTATCCCCTCTTCTTTTCCCATAGTAAGAAGAGAAATTACCTAGACATTTCTAGAGTTTCAGCAGAGTCAGACATTTGTCTTAGTTTGTACTACTATAAAAAGTGCCAAAGACTGAGCAACTTACAAACAACAGAAGTTTGTCTCTTGCAGTTTTGAAGCCTGGGAAGTTCAAGATCAAGGTGTCAGCAGATTTTATGTCTGATGAGGTTTCTGGTGAGGTGTCTGGTGTTTTTCTGGTTCATAGATAGTCCATCTGGTTTTTTCCTCAAATGGTGAAAGGGATAAGGCAGTCCTCTGGGGCCTTTTTTGTAAGGGAATTAATCCCATTTGTGAGGGCTTCACCCTTAGGACCTTATCACCTCCTAAGGGCCCCACCTTCTGTTATCATCACTTTGGGGTTAAGATTTCAAAATATGAATTTTGAGGGGACATAAACATTCAGATCCTAGCAGCATTTGAAACAAAATTGGCTAAATTAATAATTCTGGCATATAGATAAATATTAAAAACAAAGAAACAAAGAGATTTAAGGAATGACTTGTAAAAATGCAGTTTATGCACATAAGCAAGAAACAAATAAGAAAACTTTTTAGATATAAGAGTAAGTTTAAAACAGTGATGTTTATAATATACATTAGGTGCCAATATAACAAACATATACAAAATGAGAGTTGGTATGTGAGTCAAAATTGGCTTTAAAAGTCATTTTAAAATGATGATTCTATTTCTACTCTACCAAAACATTTTGAAAGTTACTCCCACTTTTGACCTAAATGCCAAACCAGAAGGTACCTACGAAACAGTTGTCCCCTACCCCTTAAGAGTCCTAGAGAGAATATATACAAATTTACATGAGTATACATAGAAAAGAAATGTAGATTTTAATGCTCTGCTTACACATCCAAGGACTGTTTTAACTTTTACGAGGTGTATCCTGCAATGTGGCTGGTGAGTTATTCAATGGTTATGCATCAAAATCCTCTACAAGTATATCACTCTTTGACCAATCGTTTCCCACTACATAAAGTTATCTATGGAAAACAAGAAGAGACATGTCAAAATATGCATAGGTGCCATATTATTATTAAGTACATGGGAATTTCCTATGAAATATATTATGAGAAGAATAACAATTAAATCCATTAAGCATCATGTTTGGAAATGGACTGCAGTATGTAATATTGACTGGAAGAAGAAGAGGGTAAAAGTAATGTGAACACAAGTACTCCATGAGATGTATGTGTGTGTATGTGTGTGTGTATATATATATTTACATATATATATACACACACCACATTTTCTTTATCAGCTTATCAATTGATGGACACTTATGTTGATTCCACATGTTTTCAATTTTAACTTGTGCTGTGATAAACATTTTGGTACAAGTGTCTTTTGGTTACAATGACTTCTTTACCTTTGAGTACATATTCAGTAGTGGGATTGCTGGATAGAATGGTAGGTCTACTTTTAGTTCTTTGATGAATCCCCATACTGTTTTCCATAGAGGCTGTATTAATTTATAGTCCCCCCACCCGTGTAGAAGCTTTCATTTTTCACCACATCCATGCCAACGTCTACTGTTTTTTGATTTTTTGGTAATGACCATTCTGATAAGGATAAGGTAGTATCTCATTCTGCTTTTAATTTGCATTTTTCTGATGATTAGTGATGTTGAGTATTTTTTTCATATGCGTGTTGGCCACTTGTATACCTTCATTTGAAAAAACTCTTTTCATGTCTATTGCCCACTTTGTAATGGGGCTTTTTTTTTTTTCTGATTGCTTGAGTTCTGTGTAGATTCTGGATATCAGCCCTTTGTCAGATGGATAGTTTATGAATATTTTCTCCTATACTGTAGGTTGTCTATTTACTCTGTTGATTATTTTCTTTGCTGTGCAGAAACTTTTATTTAATTAAGTTCCATTTATTTATTTTTGTTGTTCCTGTATTTGCCTTTTGGGTCTTAATTATAAATTCTTTGCCTAGGCCCATGTCTAGAAGAGTTTTTCCTATGATTTCTTCCAGAATTTTTACCATTTCAGGTCTTCCAGTTAGGTCTTTAATCCAACTCGAGTTAATTTTTAATACTTTACTCTTAATAAACTTTCCATTAGGAAAGTTATTAAACTTGAACCATTTACCTTAGGTATTATGATTCCTTAGTTTATCGTAATAAACACAGCTGAGCACTTGAAAATAACAGCCTCATTGAAAGGCCAACTTTAGAGTTAAGGTGAATTGAAACAGTCAATCATTCAAACGTACTAAATATTTTGACTCTACAAGTTACAAAGAAGGCTTTTGATTTTGCTGTTATGTGTTTTCAGGCAATTATGTTTTTAATTTTATCAATTTAAGAAAACAGCCAAGAGAAAAATTTTCATTTTTTTACAATATGGATTTTAGGTCATTGGTATAAAATATGGATATCATCATAATATACTCTCTTATATTCGTCAACAATAGTTATAATATTGATAAATAACATCTTGATATGTGCTAGGAAGTGTTTTATATTTTCGCCTGAGTGTCCAAATCTTAAAAAAAAAACAAAACAACTCTATATGTTATAGGTACTATTATAAGGTTCATTTTGTATGTAAGAAAACTAAAGCATAAAGCATTTAAATTATCCAAGTTCACATAGGTAGTGGGGACAGGAGGAATCTGTGCTAAGTTTCCCCAAATTCCACATTCTCAGCTATGGCAAAGCTGGACACAATTCTGTCTTCCAGTGCAATATCAGAGTTTGTCTTCATTTCTGTTCTTGAGATGTTAAATATAACATTAACATTAGTGTGGAAGAACTACACTAAACATAAACCCAGACTGGTTACATGGATTAGTGAGGCTTCTCTGTAAAATATTCATTTACTGAGGAAAAGGGAGAAGAAGTATTTGATGCTTAGGATAAAAATGAGGAAAAAAGGAAAATAACTGAAGACAAGATAATGAGTATCCTTTTTAGGTGGACCAGGGACCTGGTCTAATTTCTATGAAATCAAGATTTCCAAGTTCCAATGCATGGGGGTTCTGAAAATCCTCATTGACAGGTCACAACTTTTTTAAAGGTGCAGTATTTATTAAAAACAAAACTAACAATAACACAAAATTGAATAAACTTTCATTTTTGCATACAGCTAAAATAATTATCTACTAAGTTATCAAAGATCAATAAGTTTAATATTTCTAAATATATTTTTTATTATTGTAGTTATTGAGGCTCTAATGCAGCAACCTAATGAGTCAGCATATGTTTACATACAGATGGCCAGAGATTATGCATTATTCAAGAATACTTTCTTACTAATACATCATATGTGATATCTTGCTTTGGTCTTGATTTCTATTTGCTGACTTGTTAGCTTTTTAATTATAAATCATTATCTGCTTAGTATTTTGTGAGTTGTTTGTATAACCCTAGAGCATGTGCTGATTCATATTTGCATATTTGTGGTCTATAATTTTTCAATAGCTAGGCTTTAAGACATTTATATGTTGTCATTAAAACATGAATCTTCCATATCCCTGTTGCTAAAGGAAATGGATACATATTTGTTCAAAAAAATTGCTTGTAGAGTGTGATTCCTCATTGGTGATTGCTGCATATAGGATTGGCCAAAATGTATACGAAAACTTGTAAAATAACATTACAGTAAGTGTAATAAATTTACTTCCTTATTTTGAAATTGGAAACAAGAGGTATTCATATAAAGTATAAATCATATAACATTTGTAAAAGAAATCCATATACATTTTGTATTAGTTATCTATTACTGAATAACAAATTGACCCCAAAATTAGTGGCTTAAAACAATAGTTATTTAACACTTTATGGTATCTGTGGGTCAGTAATTTCAAGTAGACCATGGAGATGGCTTGCCTCTGCTCTGTGATGTCCAGGACCTCAGCTTGAAGACTTAAAGATTGGCGACCTGAAATCATCTGAAGGCTCAACTAAGCTGGGAAGATCCAATTCCACATTGATTCAAGAAAAGAGGATAGAATCAGCAATTCCTTTCATGATCTAGTCTCAGAAATCATACCTAATCAATTATGCAACATTCTATTCATTAGATGGAGGCACTAATCAGGCTCACATTGAAGGAATGGGTAATTAGATGAGAACTGCAGAATTCTTAGAAAAGCCCTGCACTAAAAAACTTGACCAAACTCTAGCGTAGCTTCTAGCAGCATAAGACCATGGCATTAGGAGAATCCCAGTTCCCCCTTTGCCTGGCTGAGAAAGTTTAATGCTGCCAGTAAAATTTACAATTTATTCTAGCCAACACATACCTGATACAAGGCCACTGATTTACATTTCTTTGAGTATTTACTAAAAGTGGCTTACAATTATAAATATATTTCTCTTACAACTAAGGAACATCTCACTCAAAGACCTGAGAACCATTCCTTTAAGATGTAATCATTAAGAAGGACTTATCCTCTGTCTCCCAGTTTTTGTGGGAGGATAGACTTCTAACTAAGATAATTGCCAGCTGACATACACAGTTGGCCTCATCACATTTACACTGACCAACTCTTCGTACTTTTTTACTTCTCTGACTCTACTGAATACCTGCCCTTCCCCTTCCCACATTTTCTTTTTAAAACACCCAAATCATGGATTCACAAATTTTTCTCAAGCTCAACTCTTTCTCCTACAGTCAGTAGTTACTGAATAACATCTGTTTCTGCCTCTTTGAATAATATCTAGCTGTATTTGTCATTGGCAGGATGAGACATGTCAAAGTTTTTAAAAATTACTACAAAGTTACTCAAGGATTGGACATATTGTACTTTTTTTGATTTTGTGTTTTAGTGATACAAGAAGAATAACCCTTCGATAGGGAATCCCCATTTATGGATGTTACTGACATCCATGGGAATGAATGCTTCGAATGCCTTTTGATGAGTTTAAATGGGCATCTTTCGTAAGGAAGTAGTAGAGTCATAACATGAAAACATGAGCATACTAGTTCCTGAGCACTTGCAAGAGGAACCCAGGAAAACACCCACACAGACATACACACACACAGAAATAAATTATGAAAATGTGACCTTCCCTAAGTTCCTGAAGTTGCTTAAGTCATTAGACTGAGCTAGAGAAATTTAATTACTATTGTTATTATCCTTTAAGACTATAATTACAATCATATGCTGCTGAGGGTTGAATATAGCATTTTAAAATTAGTCATATTAAAAATATTTCCATTTTTTTCAAGATGTCTAACCAGATACATCAGCTACCAAATTGTCTCAGAAAAAAGGAAAAGTTTAGATTAAAAAGAAAGAAACAAAACATAGATCAGGTATAATTCTGAGAGAAAAGTGCCAGATCCTACCAGAGATTCCACAGGAAGAAGTTACAGAACAGAACAAGAAGGACCAAGATATCAGCAGAGATAAACCACTGAAAGGCTTAGAGACCAGTAAAAAGGCGAGGTGTGGAGTTTTTTGTTTTTTTTTTTTCCTCCCCCCTCACATCTCTGACAGTCAGCAGGTTCCTGAGCTGCTGGAGAACTTTTCTACCTTCACAAGCCCAAAAGTGTCTGCCACCAGTGAACTGGGAGCTTCCCGAGGACAAAGTACCAGGCTGCCAGCTCCCTTGGGGTCGTTTCTCATTACCACATACCTGAGCTGAGACGGCAGGTGCCATATTGCTTCTCCAGCTAGCGTGTACCTTTGTCTTCCCCAGGGGGCTTCAGCCCCTCAGTTTTCATCTAGGTTGTTCCCACATAAACATTTCCCAACTCTGGCCCAAATCGTGGGAGCCACAGGGGCAGATGGGTTCCAGGATATCTACGTGATCCCAGAGCCTAGACATTCCAGGTGGGCTGCTTTCCAGGGAGGGGGCAGAGATGACCAGAGTGCTAGTTTTCCTCCATTCAGACTCTTTTCCTTCCCTACACTCCCCCTCACACATGGCAGCCAAGAGACATAATTGAGCAGGACCTCTCAGTAGCAAGCTGCTTCCCCTCTGTTGGTGCATCCACCACACCAAGGATTCCATGGAGAATGGGGCTTAAACTTTTCCTCTTAAAGATTTGCTGCAGATTAAGGGGTGCCCCGACTGTGAGTCCCCTGATCACTGGCCCTCCCCAGTGCTACTTGTCTGG
This sequence comes from Avahi laniger, assembly GCA_963575035.1. Lineage (NCBI taxonomy): Eukaryota > Metazoa > Chordata > Mammalia > Primates > Indriidae > Avahi > Avahi laniger. Next base: position 16,088 of record CAUYSK010078559.1, on the reverse strand, counting down.
GTCTCCCGTTAGAGCAACGCACACCCTGAAGTGGAGGGACATCAAACCTGTTTGAGCACCCCATAGGCAATTCAGGACCAGCACGTTTCTCCCCAGCACAGTCAGGGATTGACCTTCAGGGACCCAGGGACAGGTCTGCAGGCTAGATCCTGTATCCACAGGATCCATTTGTGTTGCTTGAGGGCATGGAGTGGAATCTGTGAACTAATCTCTGGAGGCAAGGGAACCCATGTGGGCAAAACAGAAAAGAGAGTGCAGTGTGGGTCCCAATGCAGCCCACTAGTGGAGTACTACTCCTGCCACAGGAAACCCATGCTGTCAGTCTAGGGTGGGACCCTGGACAGGGAAGCTCCCAGCCTGCAGTGCCATTGGGGAGCTTGTTTGGTTTGGCTCCAGCCTGCTGACAGACACTGGAGGGAAACTGTGGAGCAGGGGAGCAGGGATAGAGGGACACATGGTTCTGACAGCCAGATTGTTAATCTCAGATGGCCCTGTACCCACAAGCAGAGTTTCTTGCTTGGTGGGGCCACTTTAGCCCCTCTCTGGTGGCTTTCCCCAGAGGCCTGGAAGCAGATCTTCAAATCCTGCCAAGACAGTTCCCTTAGAGGCATTTGTGGAAACTGAAGGCGGGCTCACCTGACCCAGCCCTGGCCAGCTGACTCCCTCACTTGCCTCTGCTATGGTGGGGAATAAGAACTCACTTGGAAGTTCCAGGGCCCCAACTACCACCTGGAACATTTAAGTGCTAGAGAGGCTAGAGCTGGTCACAGGTCCCAAACACAACACTGCAGCTGGCTCCTTCTGGTAAGTGCCTTCTACTGGTGGGAAGGACAATTTGCACAGCCTTTTGCAACACTTACTGACTCAATCATATAGGATGTGGTTGATTCTTACCCACAAGTATCAACTACTGTCTCAGAGATTAAACTGGATGTCCCAATATAATTTACACAATTCAGAAAACCTCAAGGCTGGAGAAAGAGAAAGGAATTCAAAGACTTCCATCCTCCCTCATCAACAAGAGAGAGGGAATCTGCCAACATACACAGCTCACCAATGCTACAGCCTACAAACAACTAGCAACTGAAAAACCCATACTAAGGATATCTCTAACCAAGGCGTCCATCTAGAACATAGATTGCCGTCAAAGCACCCACAAGCAAAACCAAAGGTTCTTACCCAACATATGCTACAGACACACCCTTATGAGTGCGGGGGAGAAAACAAGCCCAATATAAATAAAAGAAAATCCCAAAACAAGAATCAACAGCTGCTCCAAAATAGAGGAAATCAACAAAGAACTCAAGAAGTATGAAAAATCAGAGTGAAAGAACATCCCCAAAGAGACATAGCAGTTCTCTAGCAATGGATCCCAACCAAAATGAAAATATTGAAATGACAGATGAAGGATTGCAAATATGAATTGTAAGGAAGCTCAAAGAAATCAAAGAGAAAATGGAAAACCAACAAAAAGAAACCAGAAAAACAATTCAGGAAATGAATGAAAATTTACTAAAGAGATAGATCTTTTAAAAACCCAAATAGAACTTCTGGAAATGAAAAATTTATTTAAGAAAATACAAAACCCACTGAAAAGCTTTAAAAATAGCCTAGACTAGCCAAAAGAAAGAATTTTAGAGTTTTAAGACAGCTCTTTAAAATTGAATTACTCAGTCAAAAATAAAGAAAAAAGTATCAAGAGGAATGAACAAAACATACAAGAAATATGGGCCAAATATAAGAATCATAGGCATTCCTGAGGATGAACAAGAAAATGTACAAGGGCTGGAAAACCTATTTGAGGGAATAACTGAAGAAAACTTCACTGGTCTTGCTACAGTTTTAGACATCTCGGTACAAGAAGCTCAAAAAACACCTGGGAGATTCATTGCAAAGAGACAATACATATAGTCATCTGACTGACCAAAGTCAACATGAAGGAGGAACTCCTGTGAGCCCTAGGTGAAAGTATCAGGTAACTTATAAAAAAAAATCCATCAGGCTAACTGCAGACTTCTCAAAGGAGACTTTACAAGCAAGAAGGGATTGGAGTCCCATCTTCAGTCAACTGAAAAAAACCAACTGCCAGCCTAGAATTTTTTATCCTGCAAAACTAAGTTTCATATATGAATGAGAAATGAAGACTTTTCCAGACATACAAATACTAAGTGAATTTGTCAAGACCAGGCCTGCCCTATAGGAAATACTCAGAACTGCATTATGCCTGGAACAGCACAATAGACACCCACCAGCACAAAACCACCCAAAAGCTAAAGCTCAGAGGGCATATAAAACAATAAAACAGGAGGGAAAACAAAGCAATAAGGTATTTCCAACATGGTGAACAGAACAGTATGCCACATATCAATTCTATCAATGAATGTGAATAGTCTAAATGCCCCACTCAAGAGACATAGGCTAGCTGAATGGAGGAAAAAAAACACAACAAAGTATCTGCTGTCTCCAGGAAACACATCTAACCTACAAGGACTCATACAGACTCAAGGTGAGGGATGGAAAAAAAATATTCCATGCAAATGGAAACCAAAATAAAGCATGTGTAGCCATTCCCATATCACATACAATTGACTTTAAATCAACAATGGTAAAGAAAGACAAAGATGGACATCATGTAATGATAAAGGGAACAATTCAACAAAAAGACATAATATTCCTAAATATTTATGCTCCTAACAGAGGAGTGACCAGATTCATAAAGCAAGTTCTATATCTAAGCAAAGAGATAAATGACAGCATTGTAATTGCTGGGGACTTCAACATCCCTCTGACAGAATGGGACAGAGTATCCAAGCAGAAAATAAATAAACACTGGACTTAAATGGGACTCTAAAACAAATGGGCCTAACAGACTTTTACAGAACATTCTACCTCAAAACTACTGAGTATACATTCTTCTCATCAGCACATAGAACATTCTCCAAGATTGATCATATCTTAGGCCACGAAACATGATTCAATAAATAGAGAAAAATAGAACTCATATCATCTATCTTCTCAGACTACAGTGAAATAAAACTAGAAATGAATTCCAAGGGAAACACTCAATTCTACACAAAGTCATGGAAATTACACAACCTGCTGCTGAATGATTATTGGGTCAATAATGAAATTAAAATGGACGTTAAAAGATTCCTTGAATTGAACAACAAAGGGGATACAAGCTATCGAAATCTATGGGATTCAGCAAAAGCAATCCTCAAGGGAAAATTCATAGCCTTAAATGACTACATCAAAAAGACAGAAGATCACACATTAACAATCTAATGACATATCTCAAGGAATAAGAAACGGAAAGACAAATCAAACTCAAAGCCAGCAGAAGAAAAGAAATAGCTAAATCAGAGCAGAACACTCTCAATATTTACAGAATACTACTCTGCTCTCATAAATTGTCAGTACTCTATCCCTGTATGTTGTCAGTAGCACCTAAAAAATTTTTAGACATATCTTATTAGTACTAAGTTTAGATGGAGATAATTATACAATGTTTCACACCCACAGGGAAAAAAAGACATCTTCCTGCGCATTTATTCTCTTTTAGGGAAAGAAAAGAAATAGTAAGCTGGATTTGAACAATGGCCTTTTGGGGATAAACTTAATTCTGTTTTGATTTATGGATTGTAGAACTCATGTGTATAGTGTCACGAAACATAGCATTTATATTTTAGTGCTAAGCGATAAAACTTTTATTCTGACAGAAGGCTTTCACTGGGATTTAACAATCTTCTTGCTCATTCCTTGTTTCTTTCCTGTAAAATTAACCAAAGCTCCTGCTCCAAAGCATCTTCACTCTCCTCTTGTCCCTGGATGACCTGACTCACTCTGATTTGATAATATTGACATCAGTTTTATAGAGCTGATTGAAGGTATGCATTATGAGTCTCTGCATAGCAGGGAAATATTCCTTCTTTTGTCATTTTACCTTTCATTCTTTGCTTTCTCTGCCAAAATAGATCCATCTCCATGTGAATATCTAAACTCATGACCTACTACTATTTAAGTTATTTTGCCCTTATCTACTGTGTTTCTCCTTTAAATTTTTTCTTCTATATTGTATGTTACCTTCTATCACTCTACCTTTAAATCTAATCAGACAGGAATAGTTTTTTTCTCACTTGTCCACTTCAAGTATAGCCTGATATCTGTCTCTCTTTTTACCACTGACATTCTTCAAATGTTTACTCATATTTCCATTCCTTCTTGGTCATTTTCTATGTTGCATGGCGTCCCGGCATTCCGTCTTCACACCAGCAAGTCCCTGGGTTCTCATACCATTGGCGTTGGACTGAGAATTACACCGTTGGCTTTTCTGATTCTGAGGCTTGCAGGCTTTGGATGAGCCATGCTACCTATCAACATCCTCGGGGTCTCCAGCTTGCAGACAGTCTGTCATGGAGCTTTACATTCTCCCTAACTGTCAATTCCTCTAATAAATATTCTGTCATCTATATCTATATCTAAGTCTATCTATATCTGTATATATATATCTATATCAGCTATATCTATATCATCATCTGTATCATCTTCTATTAGTTCTGTTTGTAGAGAACCCTGATTAATACATCTTCCAAACAAGAGATTTAGGTTTTTCATCTCAAATATATTTGCCATCTCCAAGAAATATGTTACTAGCTATCTATGAAATCTACAATTGTAAAGTATCTCTTTTTTGATTTGTTTCAATGTGCATATACAACTATTCAGCCTCCAATACTTCATGCAGATTTTCAGCCACTATAATATTTTTTACTTTTTTTTTTTTTTGTCTTAGGTTCTGAAGGCAGGTATGATTTTTTTTCTTACTTTTTGTTAAACTCATCAATATGCTGTGAAGTACTTAGCATAGTGCCTTACACACAGAAGGATGTAAATATTGGAACATGAAATCACTGGTGGTTGAGAACACAGATAAGTTCCACAAATTAAAATTTTTTTGTAATTAAAGTTCAGTCTTGAGCAAACTAAAGATTTACCAAAAAAAGAATATTGATTATAAAACATTAAAGTCTTAAATTTCTTGTACTATTAATGGTGAGATTTGTAGAATAAGCATATAGTTTTGTTTGAAATTAATGAAAAGGAGGAATAAAATTGATATTAATTAAATTGAATGTTTTGTACTATATCTAATCTTGTTTGAGAGTGGAATGGAACTAGATAGGTCAGGAGTAATCTGACTTCTCATCTGGGTTGCATAAAATTCAATTTAATTCACAGGTAAGATAAAAGTATTTCACTCATCAAATCAAATTGAATAAATTTTATTAAATTAAATTAATTGGTCTGGATTGGTACAGTTTATTATGCTTTGACAGATTGAATTCAATTGAAAAAGTATAATAGAATATATGAATGAGATGAGTGAGGGATAAAATGTTCTGAATTAAACAAAAGATCATAAAACGAGTCTTATTTTAGTTGATGTAGTGTGTTCTGGATTGAAAGAATGTCTTATCTAGATAGAATTCAACAGCCCTTTCTTAGAGAATTATGCTGAAAAATGCTACTAACTCCAAAATTTACAAATAATTCAAACCTTTTTGTGGAGAATAATTAGTCACTGTTTTTGTTTTGCTCAATCTCTCTTTTACCTCAAGACCTTTCCTTTGTTTTGTTTTTGTTTCTCTTTCTATTTTTTAAAAAAATTTTCTGATTTGATATTCTAGCAGTTTTCCTTCATGAATTCATGGTTCTTTTATAGATAAAGTGATTTTTGCACTAAATCAGAATATTGACCAAATAAAATAGCATAGTCAATTATTTTTTCTAAAAGCCTATTTCAGTATATTAGAGAAAATTAGATTTTCTATGACTTCCTAAAAAAAATTATAAAAAATTTTTTCAATCAACTGAGACAGAATCATTCACTTTGAATAACCAGCTCTAGCATTTAAAATATAATCTGATTTTGGATTTTGTCATACTACAAATTTTCTGCTCTTAGTATTTAAAACCCAATATATACGTAAGGCTGTCTTTCCTCTGTGGTATCTTATTTTTTTCCTTTGGTGGAGATCAAGTGAAGTACAGACAAATTAGTCTAAATGACCAGTAATGTACACTAAAAAAATACAAATATCTGGTTTTGTGCAGACTGGCAAAATAAAAATATTTTGAGTAGAGCCTAAGTATCTACTTTTATAACTACCTCTTCTTATACACATTACGCTTTGAGAACATCTGCATCAGAGAATATCTGCATCTTTCATATGCATCAGAGTGGGAGATATTTTAACTATTCTGAGGTCCCAAATTGGACTGCACTGAGAGTTATGTGGTTTGAAATCTATACTGTTGATAAGGTGTATGCCTTTGGACAACTTACTCTCTCTGATTCTGTTTCCTTGTTGTAAAATGGGATAATACCAACTTTAAAAATGTGTAGGAATGACTTAAGTAAATGTCTTAAGTAAGTTAAATGACTCAAGTAAAATGCCTGGAACAGTGTGGGTGCTGAGCAAATATTACATGAATCTGAATAATCAAACAGCCTCAGTGAATGTGACATTCACTCTCAGTAGAAAAATCTCTTCCATTGACTAAGTGATAACTTGAGTTATAAGTTTTTCAGAATTTTCCTGATATTAATTTTATTCTAGTTATAGATTATGGGAATTTGCTTCTTTTTCTTTAACTCATTGACTTAGAAGAATTTACACTCATTCATTCATAGCATACTAATTCCCATTAGGAAAATAGTATGTTAAGAGCTCCTCTTTCTCTATACTTTTCTATTATATCATATGATGTGTTTGATATCTTGTCTTTCACCAAAATATTTTCACTGAAAGTGTCCTATATATTTTTATATGTTTACTCTGAACAAAAATTAAGGGGGGATATTAGTTGTGGAAATTAAAGTTAGGAAGAGAGAAACTCTCTTTTTTTTATTCACTTTAGCATTTGCCTGCTTTATTGTTAAACCTTCCCTGATGTCAAAGTATTAATAGATGTAAAATATAAAAATGTTTTAGTGTTTCAATTACTTTTCAGTGGCCCATGTCAGTAATTCTTTTGGGGAATTTTAGATAAATATCAATCCAGAATTATTTTATGTCTGTGAAATAAATGAGATTTTCAATTCCATTATATTGCATTTGATTACAGTTAATCAATAGGCTTTTGCTAACAATTGCTGTGTGAAGAACTCTACTAAGTTTTGTTTTGAATATAGTTTTCAAAGACCTCATTTCTTCCCCAAAGGAATCAAGTTTGTTATAAAATACCCACATATAGCAAGTAACAGAGAAGCATATGTACCATTATAAAGAATTGATCATTTGTGTGATAAGTACTGAAAAATTAGTTATAAATTAGGTACTATATCTTGAATACGTAAAGTAGGATGACAAATAGAATGATATCTGTTCACTCAAAGTAATCTAACACTCCTTCAATGGTGACTGTATGTCAGAGAGTTTTATCTCATCTTTCCAACAATAGTTTATTAAGTAATGAAAAGATAGACTCATCTGATTAGAGCTATTTGTTTTTAACCAGGGCTTTCCAAATTCCTGAAATATCAAAATAGTCATTGTTCTTGTGAGTCTAATATAATTTTTGTGTGGTTTGTCTAGAGAGTGACAAATCTTGTAACCAGGAGTATTTTTCATGGAGCTAGGGAGAGTGATACTAATTGCTTAGGTCACATTATTGTGTAGTTCAAAGTTTATTCAATGATAAATCCAAACTTGAAGAATGTCAGGCAATATATGGAATAGACCAGGGATCGGAAGACTTTTTCAGTAAAGGGACAGTAGAATATATTTTAGGCTTGCAGGCCATGTAACCTTTATAACAATTATTCATCTGTGCTATTATAGCACACAAGTAATCATAGACAATATATAAACCAATGTGCATGGCTGTGTTCCAGTAACACTTTATCTACGTAATGAGGCAGTAGGCCAGATTTGCTCCTTGACCCAATATTTACTAATCCCTGGCATATACAGATAATGTGCCAATAAGCCTTATGCATGTGAAAAATTATTGTGCTATTCCCAATTTTATTTTTTTATTTTTATTTGTTTTACTGTTTACCATGTACCTCAAAACAAACAAACAAAAAAAGCAATAATTTTCATGCATCTATTGATCTATTGTATTTCCAGCATGATATTAGAGTCTTTATCATTATAACATCTCTTTACATTAAACTGTATACTCGCATGTGTTAACCAGTATCCAAGATGGCCCAATGTTCCTTGGCTCCTGGTGTTCACAACCTTGTATATTCCCTGCTCATGTTGAGTTAGGACCAACCTGTAACAAATAGTATACTACGAAAATGATGTGTTGTGACTTCTGTGGATAGATAATTTTTAAAAAATGAAGGTTTCCACCTTGCATTCAGATATTTATATCTCTGACAAACATTTTGCCTGCAACCTCATGAGAAATGCTGAACCAGAACCACTCCACTGAGCCATTTCCCAATTCTTGATACACAAAACTATACAAAACATTACTTTAAATCATTACATTTTAAAGTTTTTTTTAAGCAATGATAACTAATATACCATGGTATAGAAGAGAGGATGGCAAAGAATTTCTGTAAGTGGGCAGATATTAAATATCTTAACACTTATAGGCCTATAATCTCTGTTGCAAATATTCAACTCTGCCATTGTGCTAAAGCATCCATGTAACATTTAAATGACTAGGCAAAGATGTTTAATAAAATTTTATTCACAAAAACAGATGGATAATCAGGTTTTTGACTGTGTGATAGAGTTTTCTGGCCTCTGTTATAGTGGACCAAAAAAAAATCAAGTTCAGTAACATCTTCATAAAACTAATAATCAGTGGTACTTATTCAATGGGATCATCAAATTAGGAAGTCATGAGGAGAGATGGCTTTCTTAAAATTCTTTCAGATAGATGGTTTTCTTTACTTTGACCAAAATTATTGTTTCCCCATGTAGTTGTACAGTATTTAAGTGTACAGAAATTTATAGCCCAAAATATCCCACTTAAAGTGAAGATGGTATGATTTTTCCCATTACATCCTCTGCAGCTATTCTAGAATTCTTTTGAAAGTCCTTATCTTTAATAAGAGAAAAAAAATTAAAAAGATAGAATGAAAGTATCATGGAAAAATTAATAGAAGGAGTAATGGATCTTGTTTTCTGCCAGTAAGAGGAAGAGGTCCTCATACTCATCTCTATTCTTTAATTGCAGGAAAAACCTCCCATAAGCACCCCAAACCACATGGTATTTATGACACCAAAAGAATGATTAAAAAAAAAATATGTAAAGCTCCAATCTCATTAATACAATATCTACTGGCAATGTCCATTGAATAACCATAACAGTAATTTCATAGGCAACATCTAATAGAATTGTAAAAGGTCTTACCAATAAATTAATTTTATAGATATTTTGTAGAGTTTTTAATCGGACATGTATATTAATGGGCATAGTCAAGTCATTCAAACAAAAGAGTAATTTTTTTAAGTATTTTTTTTCACATTGTAACACAACAAAAACTTTGAAAAGTGCTCGGATTTGAATCTAAGAAACTGAGGTTGTAAACTTTACTGATTAATTCCACTTTCAGGGTGAGAATAGGTGGACCATGCATACAGATGACCACTTATTTTTGGTGTCTGCTTCCCTCCAACTCAAATTTATACCATTCCATTAGTTTGAAACAGATATCTCTCCTAGGTGTTCTCATAGGTTTTTATTTCAAAAATAAAAAATAACACAGTAGGATCATGGTTCATGTGAAACAGAGCGTTTCAGTGGAATCTGTCTAAATCAGTGCACAATGTCTTTGCTTGAACTACTACCCAAACCAGGTCAAATCTCATCTTCAATTCATTCTAAAAGAAAACCAAGAGTCATGGGTTATTCAAGAATTTCGTTGTAACAAACAGTGGTTGATTATTAAACAAGTAAACAGAAGAAATTATATTATGTTAATGATTATCGATAACTACCACAAAATAATATTTTACTAAATGATTTTAGTTTGTCATTTCAATGCTTTGACTCCTGTGAATCAAACAAGTTGGCTGTGCTAATAGTTTCTCACATGCAGCTTTAAGGTGAATTCCATGTTCAATAAAAGTTTTATTGTCTTAAATGTAGAAAGATGAATGATAGAAGAAAAGTTTGTGAGCTTCGGTACCATAATTTCCTAAAGGTGGGGCAATACACAAATGATCTTAGCTAACTTCTCTGAATTTATAATTAGGAATATTTAGAATACTTAAATGGCTTATTTAAGGTCACAAAATGAGTGTGTCTCAAAATGAAGATTAAATACACAGACTCCCAACCTTCTTGTGCTATTTTCATTACGTGACACAGCTATATATAGAACTGAAATGCAATAGTAAAGTACATCTCATGCTACAGTGTATGATGTAACTTATTAATAGCTTCTCATCTCCCTTATTTGTATATAAGTAGACTTGACCATCATAAGAATCATGGATTAACCTGAAAATAGGAACTGGGTGTTATTGCTAATTAACAGCAAATATTTTATGAAAGTGCATTCACCGGTTATTCAGAAACTCTTTTGGCTCTGGCCTAATATCAATTCCACCAATTTTTGGCTGTGTGATTCTGGTCAAAATGTCTCTGAGTATTAGTACCAGACTTTATATAAGGATCAGTTTAGGTTCTGTATTGGTAACTGACAGCAGAATAATCATTTTTAGAAAGCCATTATCAGCCTGGAGTCAATGATGTATGGAGATAAAGCATTTTAAAGATACCGTTCATGATCAAGGGAACACTTATATAATCCTTTGAAGATTAATCAACCCATCTATAGTCAAGCATTATCTAATATACCTCATTGAAGCTGAAGTTGGTTTCACATTTTTAATCATTTCTTTGATTATCTGTAATTATGTTCATTATAAGGTTAGTCCCCTTTTCTATCAGACCACACACTCATTGTGGAATCATGTCTTATATATTTCCCTCTTAATTAGTATAGCAACAGGAACGTAAAATTCCTTAATAAACTTATTTTGACTGACTAGAAGAACCAATCCCACCTGAGTCTCACATACAAAATAAACCGCTAATTTTATCTGTCTACTTATCAGAGTATCGATGTGAATACAACTAGCTTTTCTATGCATTTTACCCTCTATTGAAAAATTCCTAGAGGAATTCCTAGGAATTCCTAGGAGTGTGGACTGTCTAAAAAGAAGAGTGTCACTGCAGATATGTTATTGCTATAGTTTCAACTCTTACAAAAGACTTTGTAACATGTTCTCCTTTTCAGTATGTGGTTGATTTTCAGATAGTTTATATAATTATTATTACTGATTTTTTCTATTTTTATCCAAACACATTTGCATCACTCATGTACCCATCTGTTTTTTTCTTTTATATTTAACACATTACCAATCATGCACATTATGTGAAAACATTTTTTAAAACAAAAATTACTGAATATATGTATAAGAGATGGTGGTGATAAAGAAGGCACTGAATAAAAAGATAGAGGAGTAGAAAGATGAAGAGTGGGAAAAGAGAAGGAAGAGAAAGGAAACGAGGAAGAGAAGGGAGAGGAGGAAGATGAGGAGGTGAAGAAAGTACATGATAGTTATTATTTTCTTCTTTCTCCAAGCTCTACTATTGAGGACAAGGAATAAAGAGCTCAGGGTGGCCATCCACATTAAACAAATTAGTAAATTAGAAAAGCAGAACTTACATGTCCTGGATTTACTTCCTTATACATTATTTGTGTTGATAAAAAAGATTAAGTGACATGCTTAATTCTATTAATATATGTTAAATCTAGTTAGTGGACTTCATATTTTCTTACATGAAAGAAGTTAGCTGCTCCATTCAGCTGGGTCTCTTTCCCTACCTGGTTCTGTATTAAGAATATTTAAAGTTCCCTTTTCTATTTATTTTACTCCTTTGGTGTCTGACCTTGTTGGTTGTTTACTTTCCTGCAATAGAGAAGAAAACATAAAATGTATTTAAAAATTCATTTAGAAAATTCTAGATAAAATGTCATGCCACATGTCATTTTCTCAAATCTTTGGAAGATTTCTAATCATATATTTATATTTATCTATTTGTTTATTTTTTTGTTTGTTTTTTCTCTTGTTATAGATAGAAACATCAAAGAATTTGTCGGGAACTTTTCCCGTGGTTCAGATGCTTTGAAATCAGAATTTCCATAAATATAGATCAGTTTCAACTGTTCCATATTATATCATGAAGGTCGTCTTTATACTTAATGACTTTTAAAGAGCTTTGTAAACTCTCATTAATTTATTCAGATAGCTCTAAGTTAAACAGTGCCAGAATGTATGTATTCATATATTCAATGCGTGTGGGGTTTTTTCCTGACTTTTATTTTTATAAACAGGTGCTTCATACTGCATATTACAAAGTAAAAAAATAAATATTTCATGGTTGTGAAGTCATATTATTCTAATGGAGTCATTTATCTAGATTTTTATCGATATTAAAAAAATAAATAATGACCATAAAGTCTTACAGATGTCTCAACAAGAAAGCGTGTATCTCTGAATCTCTAATCCCTGAAGGTTACCACTTGTGTGTGGTAAAAGGCCTTTCTAATTTACTAATTTGTTCAATGTGCATGACCACCCTGAGCTCTTTATTCCTTGTCCTCAGCAGTAGAGCTTGGAGAAAGAAGAAAATAACTATCATGTGCTTTCTTCTCCTCCTCATCTTCCTCCTCTCCCTCTCTTCCTCGTTTCCTTCCTCTTCCGTCTCTTTTCCCGCTCTTCATCTTTCTACTCCTCTGTCTTTTTACCACCTTTGTGTTCCTTAAATGCTTTCTTCCCTTTTAAAAGAGGCTAGATTGCTCTCTTAACAGTTCTATTTCACTCAAGTAGTTGGCCACTCCTCATTTTCTTTTTACTGAGCTGACTCAGTTGCCTTGTCTTTTATTTAGTTTGAGTTTTCTGGAATTAAGAGTGGCAATTCTGGAAACTGATCATAACACATCAGATTTACCAATTAGGTTATTGTATTTCCCTACTAAAAAGGGATTTATAGATAGTATGATCTCCATAATTATACACTGATTTAAGTTTTATTTATTATGTAATGATTATTTAGTAAGTATTCATTAAATTCCTAGTATTCAACAGATCTGTTAGTGCCCAGAAATATAGAGATGACTAAAGCATGGGCTCTGTGACTAAGCAATTAATAGTCTAATTCAGTGGTCTGAACCAAGGCCTTCTGGACAAATCCTGATGAAAATCAGTTTCTATAAACAAAGTATTATTGAAATAGTTGCTATCTAGACATTTAAATAAAGTGTTTGATGACCCTTTGTCTAATTGGTTACATTGGTATGGACAAACAAAATGTTAAATTATTCAATATTAATCTATTTTCATATGCATGTTTTTCCTGTTAATTTTTATGAATGGTGAACAATAAATTATACACATATAAAAACAAATACAGACATATTTATGTGTATGTATATATTTTTCCTAATTATACCTTAAACTTTGATAAAAATTTCTTGATGATGGATTTCCAGAGCTTAATAACTTTAAGTGGACTCAGACAAAAACATCACAGTCTCACTGGCTGTAAAGATCTCCACATGGCCAGGCCACCTTTTAGGCTTCTAATCACTAAGCAATTATTTTTCCCCAACATGAGCTTAGGGGTTGGAGGGTGTGAGAGAAGGAAAAGGGACAGTCTACGAGGTTTTATAAGAATGATCATCTGCCATATAGGTTTATTCATCTACTTTTTTCCCCGATAGATCATTAATTTATTGAGGACCAAAGTAGCCATTCATTTTTGTTTTATTTTATGTTTTATTTGTGTTCCTCGTAGGTTCAACCATGGGACTGGCACATTGTCAATGCTCTATCAACATTTGTTAAAGTTCCTTTGTAATCATCTTAATGACATTTTTGATTTCTGAAATAAGAGAAAAAATGTTTTAGAATTAATTCTATATATACTAATTTTATTCCAGTCATAGTATAGACCAATGATTTATTAGCAGACCTTTGGTTAGGAGTAAATGAATGGTAACTCATCTACTAATTTCAGAAATAGTCTGTGAAAAAGTATATCTGGAATCTAGGAAAAATAAATAAGATTTTACTTAACAAATCATGTCTTTCTATAAACCCACTTTTTAATGTGGGTTTACAACATAATCAGACTCTTCTAGAAGCTAAGCTGTAAATCTAATACTAAACATTAAGGATCAATGGAATTAACCAGTGTCTGAAGATCCTTCTTGATGCACACTGGGTGGTTAAAAATCTGAATAAGCAAACTAGGGAGTCAAAATTGACAATCTCCTCAAAATTAACTTCTTCATTGAAATCAAACTTAACATAGTTATCTTAAGTTTGCTCTTGTGTTTGACTTTCATCCTTTTTGTTAACCCATGTATTACAGAGGTATATTATTTAAGGAAGGTGGCCCAGTGCATGAAGCACTTTTTCTTTCTCTAAAGTACAAGGTAGTAGCTGTGATTGTGGACGGAGGCAGTCACTATTGCACCCAAGATACCAAGTAAGGGAGAGGAGCAGGGAAGAAATGTGCTACCTACCACCCTCTTCTCTTCCCCTCTCATCTGCTCTCTTCCCCTCCCATCTGTCTGTACTTGAATTGTTTCTGTAGTCTCCTAACTGCTGTCCTGTTTTTCTTCTTGTTCCCTCACACTTCATTCTCAGTGTGGTAGCCAGAGTGAGTCTTTCCAAAGGGAAGACAAACCATATCACTTCTCTCTCTAAAGCCTTGCAATGGTTTTCCCTTTCAATTAGTGTAAATGTCAAAGTCCTTCCAATGGTTCATAAAGTCTTGATTCATTTATCTTTTCCCCCAACCCCCCATCTCCTCACACTTAGTTTGCTGCCATCATATCCCAGTACTCTCCTCTGGCTCAGTCCACTCCAGTCACACTCCTGACTGTGCCTTTAAAATCAGATTTATTTCTCCCTCAAGACTTTTGTTCAGTTGTTCTCATATTACAATGTCAACTTGGCTTACTTTCTCACCCACTTCAAATTTTCCCTCAAGTCCTGTCTTCTCAATGAAGCCAAACTTGACCACCTGCTTAATATTTCAACCCACACCCATCTCCAGCCCAATCTTTTTACCCTTCCTTAATTTTCCTTTTAGTTATTTTTACATAGTACTTATCACCTCCTAATATATTACACAGTTTTCTAATTTATTATGCTTTTTTTTTTTTACTGATTCTTGGTTAGTTTCTCCCTCCTATTATGAGCAGCCTGGAAGATCTTTGTTCATTAATGTTGCTGAAACACCTAAAGTACATAATAGAAGATCGATAAATATTTGTTAAGGAAAAAAAAGAAGAATGTCAAGACTAACTGTTCCCTATTGACCTAAACAAAAGACGTATTGATCTTGATATTTGGATAGATAGTCTCTGAACTCTAAGCCATGAGAAAAATTGCACCAGCTGAGGAATAAGAAAAAATATTTAATTAATTTTGCTAAAAACTCGAAATTTTTGTTGAAAGGCAATGATTAGAAATTGTAGCAATGTGTGGTTGTTTTTCATATATTTTGTGTACAAATATATGTCATCCATTTAAATTATATTTTATGATTTTTATTTTCATTGATACTTTATTTCTGAAATAAATTTTTAATGTCTCGAAACTCTAAATATGTAGCGATAGCTCAAAATATCATGAGTCAGTAAAACTATTGAACAACTAGATTCACTGCCTACTCCTTCAGGCAGGAGGTATAGTTCACTTGTAGTCCCATTCTTTGTTTTCAGAGTAAATGTTTTAGCAAAGCCAAATTTGGAATATAACAGGCAAAAAAGGAAGTTTTCGGGATTATAGTAAGATATTTACAAATATTTCCCTCTAGGGTATGGAAAAGAGATTCTAGAAAAGACTGCCCAATTTTTTAGGAGTAATTCTGAAAATCTGGGTTTTCTACTTCTTTTTTTTTTTTTACATAAATTTTTTTTATTTATTTCAGCATATTATGGGGGTACAGATGTTTCTGTTACATATGTTGCCCTTGCCCCCACCTCCCTCCCTAAGTCCGAGTTTCAAATATGTCCATCATTTGGGTGGTGC
>CAUYSK010078558.1:0-12099 GCA_963575035.1 Avahi laniger | reverse complement strand
TTTTTTTTTTTTTTTTGAGACAGAGTCTCACTGTGTTGCCCGGGCTAGAGTGCAGTGGCGTCAGCCTAGCTCACAGCAACCTCAAACTCCTGGGCTCAAGCCATCCTCCTGCCTCAGCCTCCGGAGTAGCTGGGACTACAGGCATGCGCCACCATGCCCGGCTAATTTTTTTTCTATATATATTTTTAGTTGTCCAGCCAATTTCTATCTAATTTTAGTAGAGACGGGGTCTCGCTCTTGCTCAGGCTGGTCTCGAACTCCTGAGCTCAAACAATCCGCCCGCCTCAGCCTTCCAGAGAGCTAGGATTACAGGCGTGAGCCACCGCGCCCAGCCTATCATAATGTTTTCAAGGTTCATCCACGTTGCAGCATATATCAGGATATATTCCTCTTTCTTGGTGAATAATATATTTCATTATATGGACATAACACATTGTATCTATCCATTTTTCAGTTGATTGACATTTGAATTGTTTGCACTTTTTGACTTTATGAATGAATAATGCTGCTGTGAACATTTGTGTATGAGTTTCGGTGTAACCATATGTTTTCATTTCCCTTAGATATATACCTGGGAATAGAATTGCTGGGTATATATGGTAACTCTAATGTTTTGTATTTTGAAGAACCCCGTCAAACAGTTTTCCAAAGTGGCTGCACCATTGCACATTTTCAACAGCGATATATGAGGGTTCTGGTTTCTCCACTTCCTTGCCAACACTTACTGTCATCTTTTTTGGGTAACCATTCTAATGAGTATGAAATGGTATCTTACACTCACTCATTAGAATGTGATTTTGGCAATTGCTGATCTTCCCCCAGACCAGGTGTGGCTGTGGTATTTGCCACATTTTCTACTTCAATCATTCTTTCTACGTTTATTAATTGGAATCGTACTATAGAGGAGAATAGTGTCCTTTACCCCGTTTATTTATTCAATATTTACTTACATCAGTATGGACTCACGGATATTTATTTTATTCTGTGGGTCATCATCCATTACTATCATGATTTTTTTTGTTTTTCGCTGTTGGTCATCTATAGTTATCCCAAATGTGGTCACTGGGAACTCCTTCAAGTTGGCATCATACCCGGTCAACATGGGCCCCATTGTCTTCTGAGCACTTCCTTACTTGTGTACTTCCCAGCATCATCCTGTACTTTACCTGCGCTTGTCCTGACATCAACCATTTCTCCAAGGAACTCTGATTTCTTTTACTGGAGCATGGTACATAGAAACCAAGATCTGACAATAGGTATAGCTCATTGCTACTAGCAGCCCCTTGACGTTAAATACAATCTGACAATGACTCCTAAATTAGTTCACCAGCCTTGACCTCGTTCCAGAAATCCACACTCCTATTTCCAGTTTCCTGCCCGTTGTTTCTTGGATATCTGAGGCCTTGATATCCAGCACTAACTGCGCCTTTCCAAATCTCCCCCGCCCTGTTCACTCTACCTCCAAAACATGTATCTTGTTTACTTATCTCTGTCTTCATTACTGCCACCTGGGTCCAGACTGCCACACTCCTCACCTGGACCAAATGCAGGGTAACCTCCTAACTGCTATAGCACTTTCCCCATTTCATTCTTTTCCTTCTAAAATCCATTCTCTTTACAGCAGCTATCTTGCCACTACTATACTTAAATTCTTTCATTGCCTTCCTGCCACACTTAAATAAAACCCAGACTCCTGTCCTGCCTTATTAAGCCTTCCTGAGCTGCTCCTTGCCTGCTTCTCTGACCTCACTCTTTCCAGACCTATTGGGTGCCTGCTTCAGAGCCTTTGCACTGACTGTTCTCTGCTTGGAATGCTCTTCCCTCTGATTTTTGCAAAGCTGCCTCATGCCTGTCACAGAGTGGAAGCTTTCTAGACCATGTAATCCAAAGAAACCACCCAGAAACTAAATCTGACATCACCCTGGATTTTCAGCATCTCACTGCCTCCCTCCCTCCCTCCCTCCCTCCCTTCCTTCCTTCCTTCCTTCCTTCCTTCTTTTCTCATGTGTGTTCCTTCATTTGCTGAGTGTCTCCCTCCTGCTTGAATGTAAGCTCTATAAGAGTAGGGTCTTGTCTGTCTTAATCACCACTTTATATTCAGGGCCTGGAATAATACTTTGTATATAGTTAGTGGTCAATAAATATTGTTGAATAAATGGACAAATAAATGAACTTCAGGCTATTTGCCTTAAAACTCTGTGGAAGTCAGTACAGCTTGTTGGACTGAATGAAGAAATAAAACTAAAGGAAAACCAAAATATTTCCTGCAGAGACGGCTTCAGCAATTGAACTGTAGGGATGGCCCTCTGTAAAATTGACTACAGAATGGCAGGAACTTGATCATTCAGATCCAGAGGTCACAGGCCTTAGAATTGGGGTCTGAGCCATTCTTCAAGTCATCTGGTCAACCAGGCTTCTTGGCCTGGGATCAGTGATTTCCCTTCTATTGCTACCCTTAGTTAGTCTGGAGGGATTCCATTCTGCTTGGTCATTTCCTTCAGAAACATGTATTTGGAGCCTCCTTTGCATAAGGTGCTGGGTTGTGTGTTGTGAGAAATAAAAATGAAATAGTTCTGGGGAGGTGTCTGATTCAAAGATCTTCCAATATAGTAGGAAGATATGTAAATAAGTATCTACTGGAGGAAGCAGTGTTCAACTTGCATCTTGAACAACTCATACATAGAGAGTAGTTAGTTCCATGTGGGCTGAAAGAGTTCAGGTGCCTGTGTTCCTCATACTTCGGGGTGGAGATCAGTAATCATCTCATTGAAGAAATTGTCTCCAGCTTGGTATGTAAAAATTAAGACACATACCTCCATAAAAAAATGTCAAAGTAGCAGCTGAATTTGAAGAATACACTGTAATAATGTGCTTGGAACAGAATAGGTGTTTATCTCAAGCAGCATAAAAGCTGTGCTCACCTGTTACATGTAAGTGGCAGCTGAAACACGTACCAGATTATAACTGTTGTTGCCAGCCAGGTGCAGATGTGGCGTCTTATGCATTGCAGTCAGGATTCTGCCACATTTCAGGATTTATATTTTGGAAGTGAGAGTTACTATTTGCCAGAAATGACCTCCCAAGCCCAAATGAAGAAGCTCTGCCAGCCCAGTAGTCAGTAGAGGATTAAGAGATGCCTGTCACCTGCGGGGAGAGGCTTCCGTACGTAGCCAGGACTATGGAGATCCCAAAGCCAAGGGACCCGGGAAGTCAGCCAAGAAAGCTTGCCTGGGCGGCGCTTGGCTGGTTTCTCTGTGCTGGTGGAGCCACCTATCTTTAGAGTTCCCTGCTGCACTCCCTCTGCTGAGCTTATATTTATGTTAGATCAGATTTTTAAACTGATTTTCTCTTTGTGGATCATGAATTTTTGAACAGAAAATGTGAATTCTGGAGGGTGTGAGAGACAGGACTGCATCTGTTGCTTCATTAGGTACTTTTTTTTAATGTGTTTTAGAGATTGGGTCTCACTCTGTTGCTAAGGCTAGAGTACAGTAGTGCGATCATAGCTCACTGCAATGTTGAACTCTTGGGATCAAGCGATCCTCCCACCTCGGCCTCCTGAGTAGCTGGGATTACAGGCGTGCACTACCACACCCAGATTATTTTTAAAAATATTTTTGTAGAGACAGGGTCTCATTATGTTGCCCAGGCTGGTCTCGAACTCCTGAGCTCAAGCAATCCTCCCGCCTCGGCCTCCCAAAGTGCTGGGATTACAGGTATGAGCCACAGTGCCAAAGCCATAGGTGCTTGTTTAGAGCAAGAAGACACTCAGTCCTCTGTTTTTTTGTTTTTTTTTTTACCCAACTCAATATGGTTTCAGGTCCTTAAGCTGCATTCCTATAAGGATTAACTTTCAGCTGCTACCTCCAAGGAACAGTTCAAGCGCCACTTGCATTGTATTTTTAGTAAAGATTCCAAGAACAAAAATGAAATCCCTAGATTCTGTCACTCCAAGCAGGTCTGGGGATGGGGTTGGGGAATTGACAGATAAGGATTTCGGTGAGCAGACGGTTCTCACCTTAGGTCAGTTCACGGTGTGTAGGAGTGCTTGGTGGGGTGGTATCCATTTCTTTCCTCTTTGTGTGATATTTAAGGGGTGCTTATAACAAGGGGACACCCAATCTGCATATCTTGACCCTCTTACCAATATGAGTTCTTAAATTCCCAGCTAGTGGATTGGATTCCCATTCGATTTGTAGGTATAATGGCTTTATTAGGGTGCCCTTTCTCAAAAAGTAGAAACGACAAAAAAGATAACAAATCTTTCTGAGAGAGGGTATAGGGTTATGGCAGACAAGGGTAAAATGCCTGTCACAAGAGAAAAATTATTTTGCTCGTCAATGAGTCATCTGTCCTTTGACTTCTCAAGGTCCTAGAGAAACAAGAGCTCAGCTGGCAATGACCGGTGGGGACCCCTGCAATGCTTCAAGCACTGGGTGGAGGGGAAGGTTCCGTCTTGGTTAACAAATTATTCCTGAGCTTTTGCAGAGGACGGCACAGTACAGGAAATTCTGAGGTTGCGAGATGAACATGTATGCCAGCGTGCTTCTAATTTCAGGGCACAGTCTGAGCCCTGGGGAGGGACAGAACCGTAAGCACTTTGACCTCTTACCAGGACAAAGATGGAGAATTATTTAGAAGCATCTGGGTTTGTTTCATCTCCAGTTTTCCTCCCGCACTCTCCACCCCAGACACCCAGCCCCAGAAGGAGGGACCCACTTTGCCCCCTCACCAGCAACCCTGTGGAATTACCCACTGCCCAGCTCAGAATCACCAGTCTATATGGGAACCTTGACCCTTGGGGAAAAACTGCTGCCCTAGGAACTCCCCCCATTCACCTGGAAAGCAGCCAGGGCAGGGTTTTCACTGAACTCATCAGTCCTTTCTCTGGGACCTGTTTTTCCAGCTTTCATTTTCCTTCCCTTGTTTCCTTTATTTCTAGAATTCTGAGAGCTGTGCTGTTCATTGTTTCTACCTATCATTATTAAGGGAGCGATATGGAAACATTCCCATGGTAACAGTTTCATCTCAAAATATCTGAATGCTATTAGCTGCCTTCCCACTCCAGGGAAAAGATGAGATTCTTTTTTTTAAAAATCTTTATCTTCACAGTACAGTTGACAGGTCCTCTCCACACTGCAGGGAGGCACCCAGATCAGGAGCAGAGACAGGAAAGGCCCAGAGAGCCAGATTTGTTTCTTAGCTGACTTCACTTTCCGAGCATTTCAAAAAGTTAATGTTACATGGCTCTGACCCAGAGAATTGGGGGTGGAAGTACTGATGAGAATACCAACTTCTCTGGGGAAAATCATCAACTGAGAACACAGGAGATGGGTCAGCACAAACTTGGTTCAAAGACCCACCTGCCACACTGTCTTACTGCAGAGCAACAGGTCTGAACAAAGTCAGAGGTATGTGCTGATCACCATCAGAGATGCGCAGAGAGAAAATGGGACAAGAAAGCATTATACTTTATACTTATGACACACCTTATAGCTGGCAAAGGGCTTTTCATATTGAAATGGGATGATGGAGGAGACAAGACACATTCATCTTAAATGTGTATTAATTATCTCTTGCTGCATAACAAATTATCCCAAAACTTGGCAGCTTAAAATAAACATTTGTTACCTCAAACTCTCTGTGGGTCAGGAATTTGGGAGCAGTTTAGCTGGGTGGTTCTGGCTCCGGGTCTCTAATTACATTGCAGTCAAACTGTTGGCCAGGGCTGCAGTCACCTGAAGGCTTGACTGGGAGTGAGGACCCCTTTCCAAGATGGCGCACTCATGGCTGTTGGCAAGAGGCCTCAGTTCCTCACCACATGGGCCTCCTCCACAGGGCTGCTTGAATGATGTGGCAGCTGGCCATCCCCCAGAGCAAGTGGCCCAGGAGATAGGGAACAAAAAGGAAGCTGCATTGTATTTTATGACTCATCTCAGAGGGCACACATCATTGCTTCTGCCATATTCTGTTCTTTAGAAGCGAATCTCTAAGTCCAGCCCACATTTAAGGGGAAGGGAATCAAGCTCAAAAGGAGAAGTATCAAGGACTATGTGAACATGTAACAAACAGCAAGATGCAGAACAGTAGGTAAGTCTGGATACCATTTGTGGCTTAAAAAAGGGAGGAGGGGCCAGGCGCGGTGGCTCAAGTCTGTAATCCCAGCACACTGGGAGGCTGAGGCAGGAGGATCACTTGAGACCAGGAGTTCTAGACCAGCCTAGGCAACATAGTGAGACCCTATCTCTACAAAAAATTTTTAAAATTAGCTAATTAGCAGTGATGTGCACCTATTGTCCCAGCTACTCGGGAGGCTGAGGCAGGAGGATTGCTTGAGCCCAGGGGTTCAAGGTTGCAGTGAGCTATGATGACATCACTGCACTCTACCCAGGGTGATAGAGTGAGACTCTGTTTCCAAAAAAAGAATTAATTAATTAAAAATAAATAAATAAAAGCTATTGAGGTAGACGATTTGGGGAGATTCGTTTGCTTTCTTACTTATTTTCTTTGAAGCAAGTTTGCTTTCTTTGGAGGCATATTTTGAGACAGGAGACTGTAAGCATGATGTTCAAGGAAAATAGACTGAGCTCTCTGAAGGAGGGCGCTTGGAAGAGAATTTCCTAGAGCTCTCATACCATGCATACCCACCTACCTGCACTTGCACGCGTCTGCTGTGCTTTCTGTCCTGTTCCTACAGACATACTGCCCACAGGCAGCTCCTTTGCTCGATCACAAGATTCTGGCCCCTGTCATCTACATCCTCCAGCGATTCTCCCTGTCTTTGCTGCATCTTCCATTTTTTTCCCTGTCCCTCCTGGATCTTTCTTAAAAAACAAGTATATCTAGCACTCTGGGAGGCCGAGGTGGGTGGATCGTTTGAGCTCAGGAGTTCGAGACCAGCCTGAGCAAGGGCGAGACCCCGTCTCTACTAAAAATAGAAAGAAATTGACTGGACAACTAAAAATATATAGAGAAAATTAGCCGGGCATGGTGGTGCATGCCTGTAGTCCCCGAGACTCAGGAGGCTGAGGCAGGAGGATCGCTGGAGTCCAGGAGTTTGAGGTTGCTGTGAGCTAGGCCGACACCACAGCACTGTAACCCAGGCAACAGAGTGAGACTCTGTCTCGGAAAAAAAAGAAAAAAATATATATGTATATATTATTATTTTTTCCATCTAATAAAATCATCTTCTTGGGATGGGGAACCTATGGCCTTGGGGTTCCCCACCCTGGCTTGTTTGTTTCCTTTACAACAACATTGCTTGGAAGAGTTTTTTCTCCAGCGTCCTCTTATTCTGTCTCTTTTCGAAACCCGAGATATAGCTCATACTCCATAAAATTCACCCTTTTAAAGTGTACAGTTCGGTGGCTTTTAGTGTATTCACAGACTGTGTGACCATCACCACTACCTGATTCCAACACATTTCATCACTCTAAAAAGAAACTCTATACTCATGAGCAGTCACTCCCCAATTCCCCCTTCTCCTCACCCCTGACAACCACTAATCTACTTTCCGTCTCTGTGGATTTTCCTCTTATGGACATTTCATACACATGCAATCACACGATATGTGGCCTTTCGTGACCGGCTTCTTTCACAAAGCGTAATGTTTTCAAGGTTCATCTACGTTACAGCATGCATCAGTACTTCGTTCCTTTTTATGGCGGAATACTATCTCATTGTAAGGAAGAACCACGTTTTGTTTATCCATTGATCAATTTATGGATATTTGGGTTATTTCCATCTTTTGGTTATTATCAATAGTGCTACTACAAACATGTATACAAGCTTTTGTATGGACAAATATTTTCAATTTTCTTGAGTATGTATGTACCTAGGAGTGGAATTGCTAGGTCAGGTGGTAAGTCAAGTTTAACATCTTGAGTATCCGTCAGACTGTTTTCCAAAATGACTGCAAGATTGACATTGCCACCACCCTTTCCCATTGTCAACACTTATTATTGTCCTTCCTAGTAGGTATGAAATATGATGTCATGGTTTTGATTTGCATTTTAATGATTAGTGATGTTGAGCGTGTTTTTGTGTGCTTATTGGCAATTTGTATGTCCTCTTTAGAGAAGTGTCTATTCAAATCCTTTGCCCATTTTATTTTTTATTTTATTTATTTATTTATTTATTTTAGAGACACGGTCTCTCTCTTTCATCCAGGCTGGAGGGCGGTGGTGTCATCATAGCTCACTACAGCCTCGAACTCCTGGGCTCAAATAATCCTCCCACCTCAGCCTCCCGAGTAGCTGGGACTATAGCTGCATGCCACCATACCCAGGAGTTTCAGGCTGCGGTGAGCTATGATGATGCCACTGCACTGTAGCCGGGGCAACAGAGTAAAACTCTGTCTCAAAAAAAAAAAAAAAAAAGTGGTGAAAGCAGACATCCTTGCTTTATTCCTGATCTTAGGGGGAAAACTCAATCTTTACAGAATTAATATGATGTTATCTGTGTGTTTTTCAGATGTCTTTTATCAGATTAAATTCCCTTGTATTCCTAGTTTGTTGAGTGTTTTTATCATGAAAGGATGTTGGATTTTGTCAAGTGCTTTTTTTGTGTTTACTGAAATAATCATTTGGTTTTTGTTTTTATTCCATTCCATTGATTTCTGTATGTTGAACCAACCTTGCATTTCTGGGGAAATCTCATTTGGTCATGGTATATAATCCCTTTTATATGT
Organism: Avahi laniger; assembly: GCA_963575035.1. Taxonomy (NCBI): domain Eukaryota; kingdom Metazoa; phylum Chordata; class Mammalia; order Primates; family Indriidae; genus Avahi; species Avahi laniger. The sequence goes on along the minus strand of CAUYSK010078558.1, from coordinate 3,410 downwards.
TGCTAGATTCAGTTCGCTCGTATTTTATTGAGGATACGTGCATCTATAGCAGAAGGGATGTCATTCTGTAGTTTTTTCGTAATGTCTTCATCTGGTTTTGTTATCAGAGTAATATTAATAATTTTAATTGTAATACTAGCCTCATGGAATGAGTTGGGAAGTGTTCCCTCCTCTTCTATTTTTTGGAAGAGTTTGTGAAGGATGGATGTTCCTATTCTGTCTTGAACCCCTCCAGTCAGCTTTTTGCCTCTACTACTGTGCTGACACTGCTCGTCAAGGCCTCTGATGTCCTCCTCCTTGCCATATCCAATGGTCAGTTCTCAGACATTATCTTACACGCAGCAGCAGCACTTGACAACATTTTCTTCCTTCTCGGAGCACGGTGTTCTCTTGGCTCCCACAACCTCCTAGTTTTCTTTCTGCCTCACTGGCCACTGCTTCCCTGTCTCCTTTGCTGGATTCTCCGCTCTGTCAGATCTCTTAATGACAGAGCCCCACCAGGGCTGGGTCCTTGACACCTTTTTCCCATCTTTTCTCAGACTTTTGGTGATTTTGCTGCTTTCCTGGATTTAAACACCAACTACATGCTGTAGACTCCCAAATTTAGAGCCCAAATATGAGCGAGAGAGCTCTTTATCTTTGGATTTGTATGTCCACTGCCTACCAGCCATCTTCACCTGGATGCTGGAGGTACTCCTCAAACTTAACATGTCCAAAATAAAACTTTTGATCTGTCCTGCGAAACCTGCTGCTCCCACCTCCCCCTCACCATTATTGTTATTTTTTATTTTTTTTTTTGAGACAGAGTCTCGCTCTGTTGCCCAGGCTAGAGTGCCATGGTGTCAGCCTAGCTCACGGCAACCTCAAACTCCTGGGCTCAGGCAATCCTTCTGCCTCAGCCTCCCGAGAAGCTGAGACTACAGGCATGTGCCATCATGCCCGGCTAATTTTTTCTATATATTTTTAGTTGTCCAGATAATTTCTTTCTATTTTTAGTAGAGACGGGATCTCACTCTTGCTCAGGCTGGTCTCAAACTCCTGAGCTCAAATGATCTGCCCTCCTCAGCCTCCCAGAGTGCTAGGATTACAGGTGTGAGCCACCACGCCCAGCCACCCTCACCATTTTTAAACACAACTTTACCTTTCCAATTGCTCAGCCCAAATATATCAGAGTCATCCTTATGGGTTATTTTCTTTCTCTCATTCCTTATAGCCATTCTATTAGCAAATCCTGTTGAGCTCACCTTCAAAATAATCAGAGAGTAATCACTTCTCACCACCTTTACGATGAAATTATCACCCTGGTCTTTTTCTAGCTGAAATTCTTTATTCTTTTTTTTTTTTTTTTTCTTTTTTGAGACGAAGTCTTGCTCTGTTGCCTGGGCTAGAGTGCTGTGGCATCACCCTAGCTCACAGCAGCCTCAAACTCCTGGGCTCACGCGATTCTCCTGCCTCAGCCTCCTGAGTAGCTGGGACTACAGACACACGCCACCTGGCTAATTTTTTTTTTCCTATTTTTAGTTCCCCAGCTAATTTTTTTTTCCTGTTTTTAGTAGAGACAGGGGATCTCGCTCTTGCTCAGGGTGGCCTTGAACTCCTGAGCTCAAGTGATCCTCCCGCCTCAGCCTCCCAGAGTGCTAGGATTACAGGTGTGGGCCACTTTGACCAGCCTTCTCTAGCTGGAATTGTTGTGAAAACCTTCTAACTGATCTCCCTGCTTCTCCCTATGCCCTCCCTCAGGCTGCTCTCAGCACAGCAACCGCCTGAGAGTTTTTATCATAAATGAATGCTGAATTCTGTCATTTGATTTTCTGCATCTATTGAGATTGGCCTGTGGTTTTTCTTTTGCAGTCTGTTAATATGGTAATTGATTTTCAAATGTTAAACCGACTTCCCGTTCCTGGGATTAACCCCACTTGGTCATGATGTATTATCCTTTTCATGTATTTTGGAGTTGATTTGCTAAATTTTAAAGACTGTTTTGAACCTATGTTCATGAAGGCTATTGGTCTTTAGTTTTCTTTTCTTATAATGTCTCAAATATTTGTTGAGTGAATGCATAAATGAGAGCCTGTTGGTACAAGGGAGTGGGCGGGCAAGTGAAATAAGAAGGAAAAAGTGTTAGCATGTTTATAGAGCTGTTTCTGAAGCCCTTTTTACATATCATTTAATTCTCACAACCAAGATGTATACATGTTGCCATCATCCCTGTTATAAATATAACAGAACCAAGGCTAAAGGAGTTTGAGTAACCTGTTACAGACCCAGCTAAGTAGCAACACTGGGACTTGAACCCATGCCCTCTGTCTGCAGATGCCATGTTCGAGGTTAGTACTCAGTCAGTGAAGTCCTTTAGGGACAGACAGAAGGGCTCTTTTCCGCTTTGATTTTGCTTGTGACCATTTCCCAAGGGAAGGAGCAGAGCTTCTGCCATGAACTTGGTATAAGCAATTCCACGTTTCGGCATCCTAAGAAAACTCCAGCACGACAGAGTGAGCACACCGCCTGCAGATGCCCAGGAGAGCCTGGGACTTATTTTTAGCCAGGATAGGAAAAGTGCCGAATATCTTCCAGGAGAGTTGGCAGCTGGCGCTGCTGATACAGCTGTGTTTATGTAAGCCGGTGGCAGACGGGAGTATGAGGGCTACGAAGGCAGCAGTGGCTGTTGAATCCGCTGTACCCTTGCGGATGCTCTGATGTCCAGCACATTGTGTTGGGAAGTTGTGGGTCAGAAGTTATTGTTGAGGAGAGAGGGTCATAGAGATAATTTGGGAATCGCAGGGAGCACAGAAGCAACTGGCTCCCTTGAGCCAGAGCATTTGTCAAAGCCGCCCTTAAAAGATCTGCCCACTGGTTCTTGGCCTCTTCCCACACTATTGTCCAGGGGCAAATAAAAGAACAGAAGCTCTTTCAAATGGTGCAGTTGTAAAGCATAGCAGCTCACCTGATTCTGACCATGCTGCTCAGGTGTGCCAGGTGAAAGCAATCTATAACACCCCAGCCTACAGAAGTCGCCAAATAGTGGGCTTCTGTTTGCTCTGAGGCTACAGAATAAAGCTTTTAAAGGAGTCACCTATGGGCTCTCAAGGAGGAGAATGAAATGGTTTTTTTTTTTTTTTTTTTTTTTGAGACAGAGTCTCACTCTTTTGCCTGGGCTAGAGTGAGTGCCATGGCATCAGCCTAGCTCACAGCAACCTCAAACTCCTAGGCTCAAGCAATCCTCCTGCCTCAGCCTCCCAAGTAGCTGGGACTACAGGCATGTGCCACCATGCCCGGCTAATTTTTTCTATATATTTTTAGTTGTCTGATTAATTTCTATTTTTAGTAGAGACGGGGTCTCGCTCTTGCTCAGGCTGGTTTCGAACTCCTGAGCTCAAACAATCCGCCCGCCTCGGCCTCCCAGAGAGCTA
>CAUYSK010078555.1:0-33237 GCA_963575035.1 Avahi laniger | reverse complement strand
ACCATGGACCATGTACCAGTCTGTGGCCCAGGAGTTGGGGATGACAGTTCTAAGAGAAACAACACAATGTCCCCTTGGGTTAGCGTCAAGGTGGCCCTGGAACAACCCCACACATGTCAATCAGGATATCAGAGGCTCTGCTAGAGGCAGAGTCAGGAGCATCCACCTCCCGGCCACATGCTCACCTGTGAATGCCCAGCACACACCTGTAAAAGCACTTTTTGGTCTATTATTTGCCCTGGGTAAGAGACAGAGAGATAAACACATCCAGTCTTAAAATGGAATGACAGATCAGAACACGGAGGTGGGAAAACACAATGAACCTACTAAAGATCACACACCTAGTTAGGGCAGAGCAGGGCCTGAGCTCACAGCTGAGTTCCCGACTCGCAGGCCAGTGTCCTTTGCTGCCACGTTATGTTTGGTGACTCCAGGCTGGAGGTAACGTCTGGCCAAGAATCTCCGAGGGACTTTGCCACCAGCCTGAGGCTGGAGCCACACCTGGAAACACCTCCGCGGGGTCAGCCGGCCTCTGCGCCAGTGGCCGCATGGTCACACGCCCCACTGTTAAAGCATCTCTGAATGTTAATAGACTCTTCCTTACCTGGAGCTCAGATCGAACTCCCTAATTTTCTACCCACTTATACTGGTTATACCTGTTGCATCCATGCACATTGTACGCACATCTGCACACTCGCATGCGCGGACACACACACACATACCAGGATTCTTTCCTCTTCCTAGCCTTCCAAAGACTTGCCCCCGAGTAATCTCTTTTCCATGCTGAACAACCTGCTTCCTCCACTCCCCTTCCACTGAGGGGTTTTCACGCCATTCACTGTCCTGGTCTCTGTCCTTGGAGTGTCCTCTGGATTCTTCCCACGTGGCTCCTCTGGTTGCTACTGCAAAAGCTGTGACGACAGCCCGATCTCGCCTCCGTCTGAGCAAAAGCTCCACCTGTCCAGGGTGCCTCCTCACACCTCCATCCCCACAGCAGGGTCTGGGAAAGCGTGAGCTGGAACAGAGATTCTCAGACACACTAACCAAGAAGAACCAACCAGTTTTCGTTCCTGCGGCTCTGCCAAGCATTCCAGAATCCTAGTGAACGTGCACCCGTCTGGAGCAGGCAGCTCGCACTGTGCCTAATGCTGCAGGAGGCCCAGCTGACGGCTGATGAAAGCGCAGCTCGAGGAGGAGGGGGGTCGTGCTTCACAGATGCCAACTGCTCACCCTCATCGGACCAAGGAGCTGGGAGGAGCGATGAGTTGTACTTCAATTATTCCCACCCCGACACCCTGTCACTCATGGAGAGGCAGCTGAAGCAGCATCCCTGAGCGGGGGGGCTGCCTCTCTCTCGCATCTTGATTCAGCTGGTTGGGTTTTCTGTGCCCTTTTATTCCTTTTGTTCTCATTACAGAAGTGATTTTAAGCCAGCCTGGCTGATTAGGCAGAGAGTTCCTCGGTGTGCACAGAGCGGCCACTGCGTGGACGGCACAGTCCTACAGAGAATGCCCTGGGCTTGGCTGCGGACAGAAGGAGAGGTGGGAGTCCGGACTCTGTCCCGGCTCAGGCAGCCCACGGCTTGGCTCCCCTCTCCTGGTGCCTCTTGGTCGCTGTCCCATACTTGCAGTAACTGAATTTGTAGTTGAGAGCAAGCTTCAACCATTACCCTACGTCTAGAACGCAGGCGTCTGATTGGTTCTCTAAGATTGGTTTCCGGCCTGGAACCCTCGTCTTAAATGGCAGTGCCCTGCCATGCTCCTCACAGCCTTTCCTTTCCCCGGGACCCGGGGCTGCAGCAGGGCCCTGCTGCCACCAGCCAGAGCTTCCTGACGCCAGCGCCCTGCTCAACCACCTACGTGTTCCCTGTGCCATGCCCTCCCTTGCTGGCGCCTTCCTCCCATCAGGTCTTCAAACCCTTAACCCGGCCACATCTCCCAATGCCTGACTCCGTTTACACTTGAACCTGATGACTCACCCCCTCCAGCAAGGTGCTTTGCTTTCTCTGCTCCCCGCCAGCAGCTGGGTTGACGCCAACCCACACCCAGAGTCCAGGGCAGCTTCCCAGGCCCTGTGATTCTGTCCAGAACTGCCACCTTCCAAGATCCTTCCTGCTCAAAGCAGCATCAAGGAGGAACAGATGGGAGGACGAGCTGTAGAAGGGGGTGTGCACTGGGTGAGAAAGGGGGTGCTGATGCAAGGTAACCCCAAGCTGAGCCACAGCTGCCGCTGCTCCTCCTCCCATTGCACCCCCCGTCCCTTCTTGTCTAGGCAGCAACCTGATTTCTGGAACACTGAGGGCTGGGCCAGCCCCAGGGACAGCCAGGGCTGAGCCATTAGGTACGGGCTGTACTTCTAACTGCTTTTGATTTTCCCGTGGAGCACACTGGTGACAGCTAACAAATCATCCCCAGTTCTGTTGACCAGGTCCAAGGGTACTTGAATTCAGGAAAACAGTCTGGGACTTGGTTGTCTTGAGGTTGTATTTAAATTCACAAAGAACTATTTTTGCCATGTGGCGAATTTTTTACAGAAATAATAACTCTCCCAATTGCTAATCAACATGGTAAACAAAGACGCAGCTTCTCTTCTTCCCTCACTACCTCCGAAATTTAATTTAGCAGTAACATTCCACTTAGGCAGAGAGAACAAATGGGCTAGTTACTCATTCATGGAAAACAGGTAAAAATTTTCCAGTGGCTGTTTCTTTGAGGTGTCTATTTTAAGAGATTTGATGGGGAGTAGGTTACAAGGTGAATATCCAACCTTTTAGAGGCAAGAATCAAGAGTCTCAACTGACTGCTCGTCAAATGCCGGTACACAGTGTGCCCCAAACACGCTGAGCTTGACTGCAGACTCCGTGTGCTGTGCAAACCCATCCTATGCCTGAATGTCAGAGCCGTCTTTAGAAAAACAATGTTCTTTAGTTCAACTAAGTAGAAAAACACAATGGAAAGATTCCGTGCTATTCTCTAGGTAAAAGAAGACATTTTTCTTAAGAAAAATGCTGGTGAGGATAAAAGTCAAGCATTGTTTTAGACTCTCTCCTATTTCCAAAATATCATTTAAAAAATAATTACACCCACAATTTATGCATGATTCATTAGGCAGCAAGATAAAATGTGCTGCTAAATTTTAATTGCGTGAAATGAGTAGGCACCGTGAAATATTCCCCCAACTTCTCAGGTTTGTAACCTTTCTGGTAACGTCTTTGCCATAACATAAATCTTGTCCAAATAGTCTATCTTGATTAAATTATAACAGTATTTTAGTTTCATGATTTGCTAGACCTCTGAACAATATATTTTAGGTAAGCAATTAGAAGGTCAAATAATCTGTAATTAATATTTAAGCTTTTACTTCTGAAAATTAATGGGTTTGAGTCATAGGATCCCTGCAAAGATGGCAGGAACGTCATCTCCGGAAAACACGCAGTTATCTGCACACTAATGTGGTTTTCCAGACTGCGGTTTTCCTCTCTGTCCTCCTTACCCCTAGGTAAGAACAGGAGGATGCTGGGCATTCATTCTATATGCACTGGTAGGGATCTCTCTGTCACACACGACACACTGCCCATCACCCTCACTGATCACTGACTGGCTCCAGAGAACAAGAGAGCCGTAGCGTCTCGCAGAACATACGACAGACACAGTAGACAGCAATCTTGAAGGGTGCAATGTAGTCTTGCGCTTTTTTTAAAGGGAGATTGTTAAGGTGAAGGTAGATGCTTGAATTATCATATTTTTCAACTGCTTTTGCATGATATAGGTCAAAGCATGTAATTTTTAAAAATTAGGAACAAATTCAACAACATCTTGCAGGATGTAAACAGCAACTAGTGCCAGATATAAGCTGCTGAATTACTAATCGGAAGGAACCAAGCTTTCAGGACGAGCATCTGAAACTGTGTTTAATGCTCTGATTACAGCAAGCTCTGCTGGGGGCACCGCCCATCCATCCAGGTGCTGAGTGACATCTACCCTGAGACTCTGATTCCGGCAGCCACCGCCAAAGGCAGCGCGCGTGACAGGCACAGTTCTAGCTTTCAGGTCCCCCTGTGATCGCTGTTCGTACACGCACCTGTGGTTTTTAATGGGGTTTTCTCTCCCAGCAGCAGCTTTAACCTTTTGGCGTGGATTTTGCCTTGGTAATGCGAGTCGGCCACCACCGCAGAGGTGAATGACATGTTACAGAGCGTGCAGCACTTGTTCTTGTCCACCATGTCCGCGTCGCTTCCCTGCGTGGGGGAGAGAGAAGACGGTGTGAGAGAGAACCGAGCCCCGAGGTTTCTTCCTTCCCTTCCGTTCAAACCAGCTCATCGAAACACCTAGTCTTTGTCGTACAATCTCTATTTCTCTTCCGGATAGTCACCATCAAAACGTACTCAGTGACTGACCTGGAGGTACAATTATTGAGTGGCCACCAAGGCCAGTTACCGGGAATACAGGACAGATTTGCAGATATGAGTTTACACAAAGGAAAACGGGTCCCCAATTAGGCGAGAGCACATTGTGTCTGGCACCGTGAGGAAAGGCAGTCTCTAACTGCACCCATTATACTCATTAAAGTAAGTAAAATATCAGAGTTCAGATGGCCTGAATTATTCAGCAGAAATCATCATTTGGCATTCAGCTCTGCTTTTGACCAATTTTAGCCTCACCAGGATACATGGCCGCAATGTTTGAGATTTTTTTCCTTTAAGATTTCTTGAAGGAATTGAACATTTTCCATAATTAACTCAAGTATATATCATAAAACTATTATGACCACGCTGGCTGAATTTTCTGGGAGAGTTCGTGTAATTTTCCTTTACTTTAGGAGAGGTGATTCATTAAATGCTGCACAAAATGCTTAAATCCGCATGGGTTTTTTTTTTCCTTTGTAAGACTTAATGAGACTGAATCACGATTCAGAAAAAATAAACCCTTGGTCAGACCATGTGACCCGCTGTTGAGCGCACGGGTCATCAGTTACCTGTACTTACGAAGAGAAGATTAATCCACGGCTTCCCTCCTGCCTAGTTGGAAATTGAGGGTAGCGCGGACTCTTAGATAAGGAGTAATCTATTCCTCAGTGGAGCAGCAATCGGAAGCCCGTCTTTGTTAAAGAGCAGCCCGGGATGAGTGTCTGGCCCCACGGTCGCCTCTTCTCTCGTTCCCAGGGGCCCAGCGAGTACAATTTAAAATCGGACGGGGAGGCGGATGAGGGTGACGAAAGGATGGAGGAAGAGCATTACATATTTTCCCGTGTAATAACGAGATGTCCAGACTGCTGGAGAGAGTGTGGCCTTGCAAATTATGTGGTCGTCAGAACTCCTTTCTTCTTAAGGCTTTGGTCTGTAATGTCTCTGATAGCTAGCATTCCATCCTAGGAAGGAGGGTGTGTGTGCGTGTGTGTGTGTGTCCCAGGTGGCTGGCCTGCAGTCCAGGGTGATGGGACAGGAGGGTCTCAAACATTAGGGGCGGGGTGGACAATCAGTGAGAGGACATGGATCCTATGGAAAGAGAAGGGTCTTTCCCAAAAGGTCCCCTCCCAGTAGGGAACCTGGCAGGCACTGCGGCCGCACTCATTGGGAATAAACACCCTCGCTGAGGCTTAAAGCCAGAGCGTGTTGAGTTTTCCCCTCGGAAATGAAAAGGCACAAACAGTTTTACGTCTTTGTGTGGAGTGCTGCACAGACAAACGGACCCGGCAGGACAGAGCAGGGCTGGCTTCCCGGCTTCCCTCTCCCACCTCTCCAACCACGCCCGGGAGATGGCACACGGTCCGGATCCCACGGAGCGGGACAGTCCAGGAATACCAGCAAAGAGCACATCGGGAAGGTACGGAAGGGTTCAAGTCCGTTAAATGAGGAGTGGATAGCTCAGGAAGAAAGACCAAAACTGGTACTTTCCCACTGCATGTTCCAACCGCAGTCCCCAACCTTTTTGGCACCAGGGACCAGTTTCATGGAAGACAGTTTTTCTTTGGCCCTGAGGGGGAGGGGGTGGCTGAGCTCTGCAGCCTGGTCCCTAACAGGCCACAGATCAGCACCAGTCAAAGGCCCAGGAGTTGGGGACCCCAGTATTAGAGGATATTTATCAGTCTTGCTTTTTATTTCTATTTTTTTAAAAAAAGAAGGTTGCCAAGATGAAAGTGGATGTTTGAATTATCCTTTGTATTTTACCTACTTATGCATCACATAGGTCAAAGCATGTGATTTCTAAACATTAGGAGCAAGTTCATAAGCCAGAGTTTAGCCCTCAATCCACACCTCATTAGAATCTGTGCACCTTTCCTGCAGCTTCCAGAGAGCGCCCCAGCCAAGCCTGGCCTTTCTCCTTGAGGTTCTGTGGAGCAGAAATTTGTACAGAAAGGTTGGAAGCCCAGACACAGGGCTGGCATCACCATACAAGGTGACCAAGAACCAGTTTCCAGGGCCCTTAAACTGGATAATGAGCAATGGATTTATAATACTGATTGATGCAACACATTTTTAAGGACCTGCTAATTGTGTTGGATACTGTGCTAGATGCACGGGACTTTGCTCCCTGTTAGCGAGGAGGCTGGCGCCCTGAGAACTGCGGAAGCAGACGGAAAATGAGGGAAAGTGTCATAATTGAGGAAACAGAATCCCATATCGGCCCCACTCTTTCCAAACTCTAAGGTACACAGACGGTTAATGCAAATCAGGCGCGTTTATATAGATTTTCACCTCCGCGCCTCTCTCGTGCCCAGCATGCCCTTCCTCGGTGCTTTGTTTCATCCCATCTCACCAGGGTCCTTCAGCGTAGCTCAGTTTAATCACCGCGTGCTTGAGTGAAGCTTCCGACCCCTTCTACCATTCTGCAGAATCGAGAACCAGCCTTGGGGTCTGGGTGCCCTGGGCATTCTTCTTTTACAGTAGAACACTGAATTATTGTATTTACTTGTTTTCGTACGTGTCCCCATCACAAGCCTGCAAAACTCGCCTAGGGTCCAGGAAACTGTGTCACTGACAGCACAGGGCCAGCACTAGCGCAGTGCTGGGGAGGACCATCGCGTGTTCACTGAAGGGACGGAGCACAGGGTTAGTTCGTGGCGTTAGTAACTCGCATGATGTGAAAGTCAACAGAGGAGACGGGTAACACAGGAAGCCTCGTGGCAGGGCCACGACTTTTCAGACTGACAGGAAGATGGTTAGGCAAAGAACCAGAGCGGTCAACAATTTACAAACTAACTTGAGGGTTCAAATAGGGAGACGTGTTAGTTTCATGAAGGTAGTTTTAAAACTTATTCCTACATTTCTGCTCTCCTGGGCAATCTCATTCACATTATCATATAGAAGAATCAATTATACGATAAGGTATCGTAGGATCTAGTTATGCCACTGTTGTAGAAGAACCAAGAAAGTTTAGGCCCCAGAAAACAGAGGGGCCATGATGCCCTGAGAGGTTAGGTAGCCTTTCGGGCCAGCAAGACACACTTTATGGGATATTTTACTAAAGGGACCAATGTAATTCACATGATGCAACTGAAAACACCATCAACTCTGACTACTCTAATGACCCAGATGGAGACACAACTACCTAGAAATTTAACTGTGCATTCTTAGCTATCTAAATCCCAAATCAATGACTCCCTGCAACTATAGATCACATCATCTTCTGTAGTTTGAATGTGTCCCCCAAAGATCATGTGTCGGAAACAATCCCCAATGCAACAGAGGTGGGACCTTCAAGAGGTGATATAGGTCACCTCTATGACCTATGGATTAATGCTATGATCAAGAGAGTGGGCTTGTTATAAAAGCAAGTCCAGACCTCTCTGATCTCTCTCAGCACGATGCCTTCTACTGTGTTATCATGCAGCAACATGGCCCTCCACAGAGGCGGCCCATCCATCTTGGACTTCCCTGCCTCCAGAACCATGAGCCAAATACACTTTGAGTCACTATAAATTACTCAGTCTGTGGTATTCTGTTATAGCAGCACAAAGCATACTAGGACGTCATTCTTTTTTGGAGGATATCACTGCCGCCAGAGCAAGGTTGATGTATGTCCCAAAGTAAAAACTCCATAAAGTTTGATGAACTGACCTCAATGAATACATTTAAAGTTTCTGGCTTAAAGAACTGAGAGCAGCCCCAAGTTATCAAGTAAATGAAGGGGAACCAAAGATTATCTTAAAATATGGACTTCAAATGGAAGGCAAAAATTCAGTCAGATTTTTTAAATACAATGTCCACACAGCTGAAAGAAAGAAAAATGTGTATGGAGTATCCTAAGGCTACGTGGTCAAAGCATTTCGCAAAGTTTAGAAGTTTTCACAAGAGTTCAATCAAGGTGGGAAACACTGCTGACTCTTACGGATCTTTTTTTTTTTTTAAGTTAAATTCAGATGATTGTCTTCACTTGCTTTCACTTTAGGTAAATGTGAAAAGCCTAAGACAGAGATGCTTCCACAGTGGCAGAGTGAGGAGCTCTGTGACACTCCTCGTGGAGAAAATGCACGAGTTAGACAGGCTTCATCTGGGCATGAGTGACAGCCCTGCTGGCCTTGAGTTCAGTGTTAATCAATCAGTAGCCCCGCACATCCAGAGTGAGAAAGGAAATTCACTCATCTGCATGTGAGACCACTCCAGAAAATGCTAAAGAAACATGGATGGTGCCCAATGAAGCTTGCAAAGGACGGAAAAGTGTTCAAATGGGTGAATTCCTGAGTTGCCGACTCATCAGAAGGCATATTGGACGGCATCATTGTGAGGCTAAAAACCCAAAAAATTTACAATCGTGTTACTCGGGGTCTCAGCTAGTGGTTTATTACAAAGAAACACTGCATATAATCAATGATGTGTAAGAAACATACCTATGAAATAAAGTGTCTTTCAATAGAAACACACATAAAACAAGGTTACATATTGATGGGTTGATGAAAATACTGTGACCAGAGCCTCTCCCCAGACCTAACCTTATTTTACCTACGAGCAGCGGCTCAGTGTTTGCTCATTTAGAGTTGGTGGTGACTTTAAAGAACATACCTACTGTGAAAAATGAGAATTGAAGGTATATTGCACTCAAGAGAAATAAAAATATATGTCCACATAAAAACTTATACGTGAACGTTCACAGCAACATAGTTCATGGTAGCCCCAAAGTGCTAACAACCCACAGGTTCAGCAACTGAAGGGTGGTGAACGTGACGTGTCCTTCCGGTGGAGTATCATCAGCACCGAAAAGAATAAAGTACTGATACAGGCTGCAGCGTGGGTGAATCTCGAAAACATCTCGCTAAACGAAAGCAGCCAGTCACGACAGGCCACGTATTGTATGACTCCATTGAGATGAAATCTCCAGAACAGGAAAATCTATAAAGACAGAGTGAATTAGTGACTGTCTAGGAGCTGGGGACGGGGCAGCAGGGAGAAGTGAGGGGAATGAGGAGTGGCTGTTAGCGGGCACGGGGTGTCTAAAGTTTATCACGGATCCGACGGCCACACAGCTTTGCGAATATACTTAAAACTGTTGAACTGTATACTTTAAATAGGTGAATTACATGACATATGAATTATATCTCAATAAATGTGTTGTAGAAAAAAAGGGGCCAAAAAGATTAATTTAAGTGACTTCAAAAGCCCCACCCCCCCAAAATTCTGAAATTTGAAGCCTATGTTTTCTTTTCTAGGAAGCTTCTGCTTGGAGGCCAAACACATGCAGGAAGTGAAGAGCATGAAAATTATTTTGTTCATGTGGGCTCCCTTGTAGTACATGGAACTTCTCTGAGCAAGGCTAGATTTTCTTGGCTTCTTCTCACTGGTGTTCATTTTGGCAAACGACATTTTGTGGCTACACTGGCCCTCTGTTTGCAGCTGCTACACCTGAAGGCAACAGCCATCTGACCCCTCTGCTAGGGGCAGGAAGAACCGTCCCTCCCTGCTCACACCCTGGAGCAAGATGAAAGCAACTATTTCTATGGTAGTATTGTGCGTGTCGGCGCTTACGGTCTGGCAATTAACTTTGGAGAGAGAATGTCTATTCTCTTCTCCCACTTTACTGGGACCAAAAGGCCTGGAAATCAGGCTTCCCGACTGACACGGCGTCCTGCCCGGTTTTGCCTCCTGCTGTTCTCGCTCCTGCGGCCTGGTCCGATCCATCTGGGTCAGGCTGTTCTCTCTCCTCCTGACCTGCTCAAACCCCAGCCAGACATCAAGGTCCGCCTCAGCCAAGGTTCCTTTCACGACGTCTGCGAACTTCATCCACATCCCCCTTGCTGGCTTCTCCCAGCGCTTAACAGCCTTGCCATAAATTTCCATCATTCTTGTCCTTTAATTGCTTTATTGGCTTTTTTTTTAAGCGATGTCTCTTTAAAAATATCTCAAAGGCAACAACTTTACAAGAACTTTAGGAATTATCCTCCCCTCATCTCTAGTCCCTGCCACAGGTGGGTGGATTCGTACAAAACACTCAATAAACACGAGCTAAGTAGTTGTTGAATGAACGGCTTGACGTGGCCGTTCCGATCCAACTCTGCCTTGGTCATTTACGTCTTTTCCACCTAAAATAGTTCCTTCCTTGCTCTTTTGCCAACATTGTCGCTCTGTCTCAGGAAAAGGCCAACAGGCGTCCAGTCCATACGCTGCGCTGAAATGGACGGAGTGGAAAGGGCATGTCATTGTGTGCGCTTGTCCCCGTACAAAGGACGGGTCTTGCTGGCTGGGAAGACGGGTGGTGCTCGGACCGCCCACGGAGGAGCAGTGTGGACCTCGCAGAGCGCAGGGAAGCCCAGGGGTCCACTGCCGGCTGGAGAGACATGGGGGCTGCCACCGAGACAGGAACCACCCACTAGGTGGACGAAAACACTCGATTTCCATAGTATGGGGAAAATGGCCATTTTGACAATGAAGGAAAGGGAGGGTGAAGATTTCTACTCGGGGGGACGTGGAATGCTGTGTGCCTTTGAAATCGGGATGGCTTTCGTTTGTTTCTTCAGTCACTGAAGAACTATTTCAACAGATGGTCACAGTAGTTGTAAGATCCCAAAAGGGAGAAATTAGCCGGGGTTCCCGAGAGGGGACACATATGTAAGTCAGATAAGCGCCACTAACCAAGAGCGGCTCCTGGGACAGCGCAGCGAATGAAGGGACGTGCCGGAGCGCCACTCGGCGGTACAGGAGCAGGTGGGACGAGCACCGCACTCGCTTCATGTTCTAGAATCATGTGGTGCAGGTATTTAAATTCACTTATTGTCTGTCTGCCACCACTGAAATATATTATGAGTCCAGTTTCTAGAAGAGCACCATCCTATAGAAATAAGTTGGAAGCCACAACTGGGGCCACATTTATATTTTCTAACAGTCATATTTTTAATTAAAAAAAGAAACTGTAAAAGTAATTTTAAAAAACTTTTCAAATTTATTAGTTTTTAATTCACAGATAAAAATTATATGCATTTATCAGGTATGACATGATGTTTTGAAGTACATATACAGAGCGGAATGGTTAACTCTAGCTCATTAACGCACGCGTTGCCTCACAAGGTTATCGTTTCGTGGTGAGAGCACTGAACACCAATGCTCCGGGCATTTTTCAAGAGTACAATCATCGCCATTAGCTGCAGTCACCGTGCTGTACACTAGGTCTCTTAAACTTATCCCTCCTTTGCTTTCGGCATGTGTTCAACACAAAAATTATTAATGAGGTAGTTTATATTCCCTTTATTATGCTAAGACTTCCAAATCAGGTGTATGTTTTACACCTACATCTCATCTCTACTCAGACCATCTGCATTTCAAGCGTTGGATGGTTCCACAAGGCTAGTGGCTACTGCACTGGACAGTGTATCTCTAGAACACAGTAATTATTAAATATCAGTTGAACTTAAACATGAGTGAACAATGAATGAGTCAGTGAATAAATGAATGAATAAATTCCCATGTTTACTGATCAGGAAAATGAAGATAAATTCTTTATTGTGCCACCCTTTTGGAAAGTGGTGGAACTGAGTTTTGAATCTTTGGTCGAGTTCCAGGCGAAGCTATTTCCCTGGCACTGCGCTGCGATCCTGGGTCCGTCTCCTCATCCACAACTCCATGGCTCCTTACTGCCCCCAAATAAAATTCCTATCATGACATTTAAAGTCTGCTAACATCTAACTCTCAACACACTTTTCCAGTCTCGTCCCCAAAAAGAAGTTCAGATAAATGTAGGAGAGGAAGAAATAGCAGATAAACTTCAGCAAACAAACCACTGTATTTTCATTATAAACACTACACATACATAGACATACACTCCTAAAACTTTAAAAAGAAAGAAGCTTTATTAAGCTAGAAAAGCAATCGTGAATCATATCTCCTTCTAAAAAGTTCAAGAAATATGATAATGAGAAAGAGAAAAATGGCAAAATCAAATCCTATAGAAAGTTATTATTTTATAAAAGGAACAACAAAAAAGGAATGCTTATAAGACCACAAAAACATGCCAGAAACATGCTTATAAAAAAAGATCAAGGCAATAACTCTATTTCAACACAAAGAACTTTAAAAAAATGATATAAGACATGAAAGAACACATTGAAATACTTGAAAATTCACAAATTAGGTGGGAGAATTACAAAAAGAACTAAAATTAAAAGAATAATTCACTGCAGAAATGAAAACTAAACTAGAAGAAACAGAAGATGAATACACACAATGAATAATTCTCTAAGAGAAATAGATAAAATTAAGAAAATCATTCTAAAATATTAAAGAACTAAAGAGATACAAAGAGACTCAACAGCAAGTGACAAATTGAAGTCGAGGACGATCCAATATATGAATGTTAGGAGATCTTCAGGAAGAAAACCAAAGCAAGAGAACAAAGCAAATACTAAAAACTATGAATTGAGAAAACTTCTAATTTTAAAATTAAAGAAAGTATACATAGTTGTCCCTCCATATCCATGGCAGATTGGCTCCAGGCCCCCTGCAGATGTCAAAATCTGCAAATGCTCAAGTCTCTGATATAAAATGGTGTAGTATTTTCATATAACCCACGCACACCCTCCTGTGTACTTTAAATCATCTCTAGATCACTTATAATGCCTAACACATGTAAATGCTATGTAAATAGCATTATACTGGATTTTTTAATTTGTATTTTTATTGTTATATTATTTTTATTGTTGTTAGTTTTTTCTAAATATTTTTAATTCTTGGTTGGTTGAAATCCATGGATGCTGATCCTACAAACTGTATTAAAAGAGACTCTAAATACCTCTAAATGTCAATCCAGAACAACTGATGCTAAAAATATTCTAGTAAAACTATTTAACTTTATAGAAAAATTTTTAAAAATTACTTGAACCTCTAAGAAAACAACATCTATAAGGAAAACAAAATTAAATTGTTATCAGATTTCTCAACTGCAATGTTTTATTCCAAAAACAAAATAAACAGTTTATATTCTCAAAATAAAAAAATGTGTGGATAATTATATTCAGAAAAACTGACATGTAAGTATAATGGGCCCAAAGTGGTAACAGGCAAGAACTAAGGGAATCTTGTTCTCATGAGCTGCCCCTGATATGTCTACTAGAATTGATTGATTCAAATAACCAAAATGATGAGAGAGAATAAGAACTAGTGGTTGCGTGGTATTTAATTAAGATAAATAGGAATTAACAGGGAAAAAGTATAGTGTGTCATGGCTATATTCTCAGATATTGTGCATGTAGTATAACCAAAAATAGGAAGACAGTGATGAGAATATGTGCTGCAAAAGAGATTTACTTTATCAGTTATTTATAATTATATTAGTGATGTAGTGTTAATATTATTATTCACAAGATATGTGTATAATATTGGATATGATAAATCAGTAATTATGGGATATTCTATTAATAATTTTGTCATTCCCTGTGTCTTTGTGAACCAAGATACTCAATGTGGAAAAGTGAACAGATGGAATATAGGAGAGTACGTGTGAAACCCTGTAATTGTAATTTGCATTGGAAGTATCAGCATGAACTCATGAAACTCACGAAATTCATAAGACTCATGAAACTCATAAAAATATGTATTTCTTCGTTCTAGCCATTAAAGAGATCTAAAAATAACGACAAAATTGACACCACACCCATGGTACTCAGAAACCCTAGTAGTCTTAAAATACCATTCCCATGGGGGAAAAAATGCAGTCTTTTGGGGAAAAATGGCTATTCTGAGAGGTATACGACATGGTCCTGGAATATCTTGCCACACTGGACGACAAGAAAGCCATGAATGACAGACTGCAGCCAAGACACGGGGAGTCAAGGGCAACCTCGGAGAAGCTCCTGTGGGCAAAAATGAGACAATTTTATCTCGAAACGATAGTAACAGCAATTGGTCAAGACTCATCAAATATGCTTAAATCCAGAAATTCATAATAATACTGGATTAAAAACTAAATAATACTGGATTTAAAACTATTAAAAACCTATTTGGTCACCTTTGTAGAATAATAGGGAACCAATTCCTTAATGGGAAAATTGATAAATAAAGGGAAAAAATGAAGCAATTTTTCTGCCTTTCCGAAGAGTACACCAGTGAGGAAAATGGCTTGTTTTAAAATTGTTCCAATTAATCAATGAAAAAAAAGAACCGCTCGGATAAAACCATTTTGCAACACCCAGTAAATCAATGTGTCTAGGCGTTGGGCATCACGGCTGCCAGCAGCACAGAGAGACTGGACATCAGGCTCCTCGTGACGCGCGAGCTCAGCGCCACTTAGAGTCTGGCCAGACGCACCTGTCCCAACCTGCACCGGTCCCACCTGCACCGGTCCCATCTGCTCCGTCCCCGATCCCTCCGCCAACATGCAGGGAACAGAAAGAACCCAGGGGAGCGCCGACCAGGTCACAAGTGCACAGTCAGCAGACCCTGTGCTTTAGAGAACGCTGTGGGCCGAACGCCCCCAGGTTCTTTTACAGTAAATTGTGGGGAAAAGAAGGGACTGGAGAAGGAACCGGTGGACTAAAATAGATGTTAAAAAAATATATCAAAATTTTAAAAATTGGGCAAGAGTAAACTATGATCATTGAGGGACATGTGAGTGATAGAACTCTACAGAGACTCGAGGAGAGGGTGTAGGGGAGCGGTGGCTTCCAGTGGGACGGAGGGAGCCGAGCCTGGGGCGACGGCAGAGACCCGAGTCTCCACGTGGTCGCGCTTGCCCGAGCGTCTGTGCAGAGCTCAGGAAGGGTACGTCTGTTTTTGAATTTGTGTATGTGTTTTATTTTCTAACAAAAGGTCTCCGAAAAGACGAATTCCAGTTTCGAATACACTTGGTTAGCAACCCTGTGTCTCTAACTCTTCAATGTTAATGAAGACAGGGATGAAATTCACACCGAGAATTAATCTGAGAGACCACTGATGCCACAGTTTAAGAGAATGGCGACCTGCCGCAAGGCATACGGAGTTCAGTAGAGACAAGATGTAAAACTAGAATAATAATAGGGTTTCCCTCATGAGGTAGCAGTGAGAATTGAATGGGTTTGTATATGGAGAGTCCTTCGATTGTTGCCTAACCTAGAGCAAGAAATATATTTAAGATTAAGCTATTGCTTTCAGCATAAACCTGCCCGCAGTTGTGTCTCATAAAAGAGAGACCCCTGAAACAAAGATGAGACACCACGTACATCTCCACCGTCCCTGCCCCAGACCCAAGATCTGAACCAGCAAAATAACTGGCCGGCTATCCTTTACCACACTCCTTCGTGAACTCATGAAACATGCATTGCGTGTCATCTTCCTACATCAGTTCTGTGACATCCAGTCCTAGTTATAGTCAGGGAGGGACAGTAGCTGATATATTGCATGTTGCTGGATGTGACTTCCTTCCTCGCCAGCAAGAAGATAGGCTACAGGGGCAGAGACGGGAAGCTCCAATAGCTTCCACAGGTTTCATGCATGGCACTGGCTCCTAATGTTGGAAAGCCAGGTAGAAGGGGTAGGAAAAGATGCCCCCAGAGGAACCGAGCTTTGCTAGTTGAAGAACTTCCAGAAACTGGGATTGCCCCAAGAGCTGTGCACATAGAGCCACATCTAATAATGGCTCTAAGAAAGCAAGAGATTAGAGAATTAGCCAATTGAACGCCAAGAGGAATAATTTCTTCCAAATTATATTTTCAAATTTGATGCAAGTTTAATCACTGGAGGTTAGAAGAAAACAATTCTGAATTTCTTCTTCAAGGAAAAAAGAAAAACCAGATGCTAAATAGCTAAGATAATTTTGAAAATCAAAAATGAGATGCTCTTGCAGTCTCAAATATGAAAAACATTTAAAATCCTAATGATTTTTAAAGCATGTACCTGCTACAGAAAGGCGTAGGTTAATAAAATAGAGCAGAAACAACCAAAGAATGCATTCTATTTAGCACAAGATAAAGGGAAATGTCAAGTCATAGAGGAAAAGCACATTATTCAATAAAGGGAACTGGAAAATTGAATAACAATTTGGGGGAAATAATAAAACCATAAAATAACTAGATGAAGTATATAGAAATATTCATACAATCTTTGGATATGTTGAACTTTTTAAGCATTACACCAAAAACAGTTCAAAACAGAAAAGGTATGCATATTCCCTTCTGTAAACATTCAAATGTTCAGTGTATCAAGAAATATCATGAAGACATTTAAAAGCAAATGGCAAAGAATATTAACCGTACATGTTTTTAAAATGCTTATCTATATAAAGAGCACTTGGAAGTACTAAGAGAGCTAATTAATCCCCCAATTAAGCAAAGAACATAAACTAAAAATGTATAAAAGAAATATACATATGCAATAAATATAAAAAAGATCAATCTCACCAGTAATCTAAGAAACACAGTATTTTTAATGAGTTACCATTTTTAATTATAAAGTTGGGAACAGTTTTGAAAAATAACATCCCGTAATATCAAAGGTGAGGAGGAATGAGCATTCCAAATCATGACTTTGAGAAACACGTAGTCGTTTTGGACAGTGACTTGAGAATGTGCATCAAAAACCTTAAAGACATATTCTTCTTGACCCAGAAATTTCATTTCCAGAAATTTATCCTAAGAAAATCATCAAATATTTGAGCACATACATACAAGGTTGTTTGCTAACGTGCTGATTATAACAGCAAAATAAGCAGAGGTTAACCTCTGAGGTTAGCAGAGGATGTATATTTGAACAAACTGAAACTGTGGTATATTCTTTGTTAAACCAATTTTAATAAACTGTGGTGCAGTTATATATTGATATAATGGAAAACAAAGCTATTAAGTGGAAACAAAGCCACTAAAAATCATGATATGGAAAAATATATCAAGGAATGTGGAATATGGCTCACAGCATACTGTTAAGCTCATTCATCTGGCATTTTAAAACAGGTATTTATGGAGTGTCAACTCTGCACCGGGCGCCGTCCAGGGGCCAGTGCAGAGAACAACCCAGGTAACAACCCCGTCTCAGAGTTTATATTCTAGTTGGGAAGCTGACGGTAATTAAGAAGAGTAAGTAAAATACATATTCTGCTAGTTAGTCATGGTTGCTAAGGAAGAAAAATAACGAAAGGGGGCTATGAAGTTTGCAGGAAGGTGTGTGAAATTTTAAAGGTGTCCTAGAAGGCCTCACCGTGGAAGAGACTTTTGAACAAAGGCCTGAAAGAAGTGAAGAGCGAGGGGACAGCATTCTAAGTAGAGGGAACAGCAAGTGGAGAGGCCTTGAGCATGAGGTGACCAGTGAGGCTGGAACAGAGTGAGCAAGAGGCGATGAGGTCGTGGGGGTGGGCACAGGGCAGGCAGGGACTCGAGCAGAGGAGACGTCGGGTGTGCTCTGAACGAGATGCAACACCACGTAGAGGCAACGAGGAGCACAAGCCACAAAATGCCATTTTAATATAACATTCGCATGTGTCGGGGAAGAGAACAGGGTGAAAAACCGAAGGACGGGCCTCTATTAAAAAGGTGATATGTATGTATAAGTGATTATGCAAAATTATTTTTTCTTTGCCTTGTATGAATTGTCTAAACATTCCATCCTATGTGTTACTTTTATATTTTAAGAAAGAAACTAAATTTTGAAAAATAATTGTTTGAAAAGGGAGCAAATCCCTCCTCCCACCATCTCGCAGGGGCGGCAGGTGAAAGAGGAGAGATCACGGTTTTGGGGATGAGATGTCCTTTCAGTTCTCTGGGAGGAAGCCCAGTGACACACGGGGCAGATCTACAGGGATGTCTCCAGTCGGCGGTGCCACCAGTGTGACCTGCCTGAGTAATCTGGGTCCCCTGTTCAGCCGGTCCCTGTGGGTCCATTTACGTGCCGTGCAGACCTCCAAACAAGCTGAAGTCTGACACTCCCGGACCCCGCAGGTTACGAAGAAAAACTGTCAAGGCATCAGGATGGATGTTTTCGGCCCAAACCTATGAGCACCTGTGGTTTATGCCCTTACCGTGCCAGACGGACAGGCCTTGGCTGTCTGTTGAGGCCGGTCAGGAACAGACACGTGTGGTCCGATTCCCACCGCTGCGGCCCGGGGGAGGCGGTGAGCGGGAAGAAGGGAGCCAGAACTAAAGCAAAGACCGAGCATAAACGGAGGGCTGTAAAGATAACAGAATCTCAACAGGAGCCACTATACTCAGTGAGAAATGGATCCTCAAAACATGGTACCCGAACCTCAGGCAGCATTAGCATCGCCTGAGAATTCGCTGGAAATGCAAATCCCAGGAGTCCACGCCAGATCTCCAGCCTTGAAACGCTGGGGTGGGACCAGGCCCGCCAGGAGGTCCTGCCCCCACTAGGGACGCCCTACACCTGCTGCAGGAGTTGCTCTGCAGACTCCTTCTTCCTTTACTTAAGGGAGAGTCGATTTGCTTAGGTCAAAACGCCTGGCCTTTTACCAGGAGGTCTTCCTTACTGCTTGGTGCTCACCAGGGTTTCTGAAACCCCTGCCTAGGCTCGTTCCTTTGCCAGCCGTTCAGACGGGGCTGAGTTCCACCCGTAGCAGCTTCCCCAGGGCAGCCCTCGGAGATGACACGCGGCCCTCCTCTCTCCTCCTGCCCTTTGGCAGTGGGCACAGCTCTCGCCGTGGAATGGTTTCACTGGGAAGTCAGTCTCTTCGGATGTGAAACTCTGTCCTCCTATGAAAAGTTCTGAGCACTTTCTTATAACAGGGGGAACAGCTGGAACATGTTGTATGTCTTTTCCATAATCCTGTCATTTTACCCTTGATTGCTCGGCAATACCGCCCTTCCCCAGTAGGGTGGCTCATCCTTTGCTGTTAAACCTTGCGCACACGGAAGGCCTTTGAGTCCCAGTTTGAAGGGCCAGACGGAAAGTGCTCTGAGATTCTCATTTACCGTCTAACACGCACTTGGTCTGTGATACAGATTGTACAAAAAGGTCAAAACAAATCACATAATCACGAGCCTTTCTGTGTCAGTTCAACTAAGAAATACCTTCAAACATGAAATACACAAAATAAAGCATTCAGTAAAAATCTATATTCCTTGAAAACACGTCCAATGTAGTTAATACTTCAGAGACGCTGTCAACGGGCACCTGCTTTACTAAGGTTACTGTGAACCTGGATGGTGCATCTCTTCTTCTTACTTTTTAAATCAACTTGTTTTATTTTGGACTGATTGTGAATTTATGGAAAAGTTGCAAAGACAGCACAGAGAGCTTCCGTGCACCATTTACTCACGCAGCTTCCCCTGATGTCAACCCTTACGTAACCATGACGCATTCTCCAAAACCAGCAGTGAACACTAGTGAGCCGCTGTTTCCTAATTCCACACTATTCGATTCCACCAGGTTTTCCACTAACGTCCTTTTTCTGTTCCAGGATCCAATCCAGGGTACCAAATTGTATTTAGCGTTTTGTTTTGCAGTTCTCGTTCACTCTTGCCTGCCAACTTCTGGATTAGAACTTCATATAGAACAGCCACTTATAAATAGCTGCTAATTAACCAACACAGCGCCCCGCATCTCGGAACTGGTAGCAATTCTGCCCTAAGCATACAGCAGCCCGTCGTGCAGAGACTGGTCTATGGCAGCAGCGTCACCAGCTGCTGCAGAGGTCAGGCCGGCCTTACCCAGACGTTGGTGCCCTCTTAGGTAGGCCTGGCATTAGAAGAAAAAATCTACTTTGGGCCCAAAATATCTGTTCAATCTGACCAAGGCCTACTGATGCCTTTTCCTGGTGAGAAAAGTAAGCTAGTTTGTTCTAGGGGGGACTTTGTAACAATGCTGTCAGGACGGCTGGGGTGCCAAATGGTTTAGGAAACTGCAGTTGTGAATTTTTTAAAATGTTCAGTTTATTCAAAGGCAACAGTAGAAATAAGGTCTGGGCAAAAGTGGAGGAAAAAACAGAAATCACTCTTGATTCCTCGGACAGGCTCCTGCTGACGACACCCACCGCGCACCTACCCGCCCCCCGGCCTCCCTCCCCTCTCCTCACCCAGTTCATCTCCACAGCAGGGGAGAGGGAGACCGCACAGAGAAAACCAAAACTATCAGCAAAAACTGAAGTTTGCAAATGGTGCGTCCACACCACGGCCCTGAGGCCTGCTCTGTAGACAAGGCTTCCGGAGTGGAAGCCGTTCTCTCTCCATGCTGGTGCATTCAAGCTCCAATTTCTGGTGAGATGCTGCCTCTAGGTCTCTGACGTGCTGCCTCTAGGTCTCTGACATGCATACGCTTCCTCCACTGACCTGGAGTACCAGGAGTCCTTAGGAATGGGAGAAACAAATAATCAAGTCTGGTTCTTGGAGGCACTTTAAACATTGCTCACCCAGAGGAGAAAGGGGTCAGGCGCCCCTTAAATGCATTACACCAAAGTGGCGTTTTCTCTCTCTCTCTTTTTAATTAATATTAGCAAGTTGTCATGAGGGTCGTTAAGGCTTTAATGAGAACACATGGGCAGAAGCAGCGGGAAACACGCCGAACAGCGTGGCAGACAGCAAGTTCACGGACAAGGTGCTCACGGCCTCCCACGTGCTTTCTCGCCCACGAGGCAAAGGCACAGACTCCCACGCCCTCCCCTTCCCCAGGGTTAATTCTGTCCAGATGTTGGGACCTGGAAGAGCTCTGCT
Organism: Avahi laniger; assembly: GCA_963575035.1. NCBI lineage: Eukaryota > Metazoa > Chordata > Mammalia > Primates > Indriidae > Avahi > Avahi laniger. The sequence goes on along the minus strand of CAUYSK010078555.1, from coordinate 12,192 downwards.
GCCTGCACAGTAAGACCGAGCAGCCATCTGTGTCACCCTCCTCCTCTCCTGAGCCCATGTTGACAATGCACGGGCCTCTCCCAAACTCCAAAGTAAGCGTCCACACACACTCACAAGTTAGTCTAAGTTCCCCAACATACAAACTCTCAACAAAGGAATGGACCAGGTATAAGAGAAGGTTGTTTGAAGAGTCTGAGGCTCCCGCCCACTGGGACAACACCACTTCTTCCCCATCCGATTGCCCCTAAAAGTGCATCTTCACTCAGGGAGAAGACAGGGGTGTAGAAATGTCTTCTCTTAATGCAGTGACAGAGGCGTAACCTGTTATAAAAGTGACAAGCCAACTGATGCTTAGGGCTGTAACCCCCAGAGCACTGCCTGCGAATACCAAGGACCTAGAAGCCTCTGTCAGGGCAGACGAATTCGCATTCACGTCTGGAGCCCAAAATATACCTTCTCATGGAAATCATGTGGCAAAAATTGGAGAAGTGTAGCCGAAAAGGCTTTCAATTCTCTGACTCAGGTACACCACGGGCTAATAAGAATTGGTGGACCAGGTGGGAATCTAATCAGATTTTGTGTTATTCCTATGAAGAAAAAAAATATTTTATACTCCGGGTAACAGATTTACAAATGAACCATTGGAAGACAATGTGTGTGTGCTTTGGGGACGGATGAGGAGGGCCAGCGGATGGATTGCTGCCCTTTGTTGTGGAGGAGGACGCTGCTGCTGGTGAGGGCACCGCACCCTTGTGGGCAGTGAGAGCCAGCCCAAGGCTTCCTGAAAATGTCACCTTTGAAAATGTCCTCTCATTCTACCCTCCTGAGTCCCTACGTGCAAGGCTGCCTCCTGAGGTCCCCCTAGTAAAAGTGCCTTCATCTTGCACCCAGCTGAGATCTTTCCCAGAGATCCACATAAGCTAATCTGCTTCGTGCTTGTTTGTTTTTTCTATCTTTGTGCTTATTCTTTCCCCTGCACTCAGATTTCTCTGCACAAAAGCCATTCCGCAATGCTGTCACCGTTCTCAATGCTCCACCCAGCAGAGCTGCCCTGGGATGAGAACCACAGGAAAAGGAGCAGGTGGACCACAGTCTGGGACTTCACTTGGTCATGTGAACCCAGCGGGATGGGGAGGAACGGATGACAACACTGAGAAGCCAGCGGTGGCACCTCTGCTGGGCCCATGTCTTACAGGAGGTCCAGACGTGAAATCACCCTTGAGGCTATTGGTAAGAGCTGGAGCTCGCCGGCTTGCACGCAGGCGCTGCACTTGGACACCTTCCAAAGAAGGTCCGATTTTGTCCTAACCTGTTTTATAGATAAGTGCATCACTGGACAAGGTCGGCAGATGACATCTAGCTTTTCGGCCACCTGAATGAGATTCACAGACATTTGTTGATCATCTACCGTATGCCTGGCGCTGAGGAGACAATGGTGAGTAAGGTCTGACCTTCAGGACCCCGCGGTTCCAGAACGAGGTAAACTGGATCAGTCAACCCCAGTACACTGTGATGTGTCCTAGGTAGACAAGGGCATGCACAGAAGAGACAAGAACTCCCTGACCATGCTGGGGACCTTCATAGGGGAGCAAACATGTACCCCGAGTCTTGAAGGATGAGCAGGACTTTGCCAAGCATGTGCAAAACGCGGACATGAGAAAGGAGATGGTACAATCTGGAAAAGGGACAAGATGCAGATCAGGTATCTAAGGGACATGAAGGGGATGTGTAGGCAGGACCCAGGCCACAAAGGGGCTCGAGACCTAGGCTGAGGCTTCTAGCTTCCCACCCTCATCCACAGAATATTCTTCCTAACCAGAGGACAAGGCCACATTAACTGTCTGTTTTCCACTGATAATGCTGAAACGGTGACTCCTCTGCCATCTCCACGTGACCTGCGAGGAGGCCACTTTGCTGCGGAGGGACGGCCTGGTTAGGAGCCGAGCTGCGGGAGCGCAATCAGGAGGGAAGTCACCACAGTCGTGCTTCCTGAGACATCTGTAAGTGTGTGTCTTCCTGCCGAGTCACCTGGCATCAACTTAAAAGCATCAGTTTTTCAATTAATTGTAAAGTGGCAATCAGGCCGCGGGAGCAACGACGTGGAAGAGAGCGAGAGAGTCAGGTCTGCTGATCCCCGCAGAGGCAGGGAGGGCCTGCTAGAGACCAAGCTGATGTAACATTTTCCTGAGCTGCCTTCTTAAGGGTGATTTCTTTTATTCTCTTTTGCAGTTCTTGTGTGTGTTTGTACTAATCAGAACCCGCTAAGGCGCTGATACCAACGTCTCCCGGCAGCACGTCTGAGTGTGATCAGCGTATGCTTCCATTCCAAATGGGCTTCAAAGAGCAAAGCGCTTAGTCAAAGAGGCCACGCTTGCGGTCCCGAGCAGCTGTCACGGAGGAATCGAGGGACCCGCTGGGATGCGCTCACTCCGGGGACATGTGCACTAAAGAACTACTTTAAAATCAGGATCTCATTCTACTTTGAGACAAGGTTGCAATTTGAGAAACAGGGGAGTGAGAAATAAGAGAAGGATTTGTCAAACTGATGAGCATTCCACTCTGTATATGTCAGCCACATTTACATGATTTTACCATCGGACAATCCAGCCAGATACTCTCATTTCCATTCTGCTTTTTCTATCTTCATTTTTCTTCCCAACAGATACTCATCGTTGGTATTTTCCTAAATCAATCTTTTTTGCCTGATTTCATTACCCCATGCTGTTTCTGACAGAGTTCATTATATCTCAAATGGTACTCCGGCTGAGCATGACAGACCGACACTTTGCGAAGTAAAGTCCTTCCTGTTTCCTTAATTAGATCAGCATTCTTTCTGGTACCGACTTCCCAGGCGCACCTGCTTTCACGCAAACTCTGAAGGCCAATCACGTTGTCTTGATTTGGTCAAAGATGTTCTGTGTTAAAACAGACGGCCCTGAGTGAACTTGGGCCAGATGTATTTTCCCGTTCATTTAGGGGCATCGAGTGCATGGGCCTTGCTAGACAAATGGTTTCAAAAAAGTGTAGCCAACCATCGATTACTCAGCAACTGAATAAGGAGAAGGCTGATGATATAAACTTCCTCTTTTTCAATTTTCTCTCTTCTTACTTTTGGCCTTTCCACAATCTTACTGAAAAATGCAGGAGACAGGAGAGAAGACGGGGCCAGGCCAGTGGTCTCGTCGTTGGCTGTGCTGGGCCCGATCAGCCCAGATTGTAGTCAGCTGGGAACGTGATGCAGGTCAGAGGTAGGCAAACTACGGCCCGTAGCCCAAATCCAGCCCGTTGTCTGTTCCGTGTGACCAAAGTTTACCTGGCGCAGACTCGCTGTCGCACTGACGGGTGGCCAGCAGCTGCCTTGCCCACGGCAGCGGAGTCTAGCAGTGGAATGGAACCATGCGGCAAAAATCTAGAATACTTTCTGGCTCTTTTGCCAAGCCCTGTGTTGGGTGCTTGGGCTGAAGAGTCTGGCTTCTTAGAGCACACTTTGACTAAGACAGAGGCCCCAGGCTGTCTGGTTCATGAGCCTGGATTTCACACTGGCCACGAATAGGGACATCATGAATGTTAAAGCCACCCCAGGTCACCATTAAGGTGGAAGAAGACATTTTGCAAGAATATTTTAAGCTGCAAGTAAAAGAAAACACTGAAGCAACTGGCTTGAGGAATTCATTCTCTCACATGACAGACAGAGAGGTGATTTAGCTCCTGGGTCAGTTTTCTTATCTTTCTGGCCTGCCGTCCCCAGCCTGTCCAGTTTATGCTCCCGGCTGACTCTCCTCATGGCTCTGCGACGGCTGCCAGGGTCCGGGCATCTGGTGCAGCCACAACGGTGTCCAGAAGCTAGAGAGCAATCATATTTTCCTTGTGTCTATTTTTAGGATTGAGAAAACCATTCCCAGAACCCCTCTTCCCCCTCAGCTGACTTCTGCTGCGTCTTAGCAGCCAGAATAGCACGACCAGCCCGTGGGTGAAACCAGTGACGGACAAGAGAAAAGGCCCACTGCTTACTCCAACTGTGACACTACCCTTGGTGCCAGAAGCTTATGATTAGCCGAGAAAGGTGCGTACTTGAGCAAAACTGGTGCCCTGGCAGAAAGGAAAACGAGAGGGGGATGGGTGTTGGGCAGGCAACGGTGTCTGCTATAGCTGGCGTGAACCCCTTTTCCCCACTGAAAGCATAATTCAAAAGCTACGTCCAGTTAGTAATGAGCAAGTTGTACTCTATATGCAAAGTATAGAACTTTTATATGTAACAGAGAACACTTTCTATTTTAGAGACAGAATAGTTCCATGAACTAGTATTATGAACTTGGGTACATGATTGCATCTCTCTTGACCTTAAAATAAGATGAAAATCCCTTCAAGGTCTGAGATACGAAAACCATTATTAATTGAAAACCCTGAATAACAGAACACTAGGTATTTGAATAAAATTTTTATAAGATGCATTTTTATACCAAGGATATAAGCTAGCCTGAAAAAAAAAAACAACTGAACTGAATACCGAAAGAGAAAATAAGCAGTCACGGGATTGGTGCTGGGAGAAAACAAGGGTAGAACAATATTAAAGACAGAGGTAAGGGAACACGTATAAATGACAGGAAGTCACATGTTCCTGGGGAATTGCTTATAAAAGCCACTTAAAAATTGAGTTCTAAGCTCTCCGTGATGTGAAACAAGAAGGGAAACACATTATGTTATAAAACTGACAATGTCCATAAGAAAAAATCACAATAATGGTTTAGAGGAAGCACAGCTTTGCTTGACATTAATACCTAAGATAAATTTCACTCCTGTCTCCTAATAAGGAGGACACCGCAGTATATATTATCAGCAGCAACAGTTTAAAGTCTGGTACATTCACTTAAGTAATGCTGGCACTGAAACAAACCAACCCTGATATCTCGGGGCCTCAACACAGTAAAGACTTATTTCTTGCTCCCATAACATCCAATGCTGGTGGCCACAATCTGTCTGTAGTTTGGGGCCGACCTGCTCTAGGGACTCAGAGCCCTCTGCATTCAGCTACAGCAGGGTCTCTCAACCTGAGCGCTCGAGGCATTTTAGAACAGACACTGCTTTGCTGTGGGGGGCTGTCGCGTGCCTTACAGGATGCGTGGAGGCATCACTGGCCACCACCAACTAGAGGCCAGAAGTGTGACAGCCAAAAATGCCTCCAAATATTGCCACGTGTCTCCTGGGAGACAAAACTGCTTCTGGTTGAGAACCTCTCAGTTAGAGGACGGGGAAAGGCAGAGTATCAAGAAGGCCCATCCCCATTTTATCGACGTATAATTTACACACACAGACACACACACAAATGCTCAGATCTTCAGTGTCAAGCTCAGTGAGTTTCGACAATTGTTACACCTGTGTAATCACCGTTTGAAACAAGATGCCAACCATTTCTAATACCCAGAAAATCCCCTAGTGCTCTTGTCTAGGCAACCACTATTGCTGCCTAGGCAACCACTTTCTGATTTCTATTACCATAGATCAGTTTTGTCTATTATTGGACTTTACATAAAAGTGGAATTACACAATACGCACTCTTTTGTGTTTGGTTTTATTCACTCAACACAAGGTGTTAACACTCATCCATGTTGCCGCATGAGTCAGTAGTTCTTTCCTTCCTATCACCCAACAGCATGCCACAGTGTACCACAAATTTGTTTATCTGTTCAACTGCTGTGCACTTCCTGTTTAAACAATTTGACCTGAAAGTGATGCCCATCACTTCTGTTCACGTTCCACTGGTGACAATTAGTATCGTGACCCGTCTAATTGTAAGGAGGGCTGAAAAATAATGTCTTTAGCTGGGAAGACACTTGTCAGTGACAATTCCGTACTCTGGTATACATCTTTTGGAGGACAGTTAATTATCTCTGTCATATCTAGCATCCAAATGGGAAATCTGTGCATTGCATGTGACCTTCAAGCGGCAGAGCTAAATAAAAGCTGTGGGATGTATTTGTGTTACACACACAGCACGTTTTGAAATATAGTCTAAAAAGCTGTCATTCATTTAAACATTTTACTGTTGAGTATGTTAAATAACAAAACAAAATCATATAGCAGTTATTTATCCACATATTCTGGCTAAATACCACATAATCAACTGATATCCAAAGCAAAAAATATCTTTTGATTAATGCATATTAGTTCTTTCTTTGTATGTTTCTTTCTCAAAGGCTCGATATTTTAAAAATAAATTATTTGGCATTGATTCAAACATGATTTACCAGGTATATACAACAATATGTTTGACTAACCATAATTATGTTTAAAATCTGCAGACTTGTGATTCACAGAAGGCTCAGCTTGAATTTCCTGTGATGTGAGTACATCATGTTTTAACCTAAAGAAAAAGACGATCCACAATAACAGAAATGTACATGGAAACTTCATCACTACTAGCCGTGACTGGAAGCCCATGTTCATGAATTCATGAATATTTTCAGAATAAAATCTTTTCCGAACCAAGAGGGCCAGAACCCTTAAAACATACTGTGAAAACACAGTGGTCTTTTCTGCTGAAATAATGCTGAAAGATAAAAGAGATCAGCATTCTTTGCTTTACTTTTACTAATGATTTAACATATATTAAAAACTCAATAAAAATATATAAAAGGAAAACTGTCATTGAAGATGAGTTGATATAAATATATTCCTCATTTGGAAATAGGAGCATATCTATTAGGATTGCATTGTATAAAAATAGAAATTTTATTTATAAATGTGCATGAATATGCCAGCATGTGATGATCCTTTTTGATTTGCCTAAGCCAACACATTCATAATGCTTTCTTCTTCACATGACTCTCTCTAAAAGACTGGATTTGTGTTCATTCTACATCTCTGTGAACGTGAGCTCTCAGGAGTGTTTGCAGCCTGTGTTCCCCGGAGGGGTTCAGACTAAGTGTACACACGGAGGTGTGACCGCCAGGGGTCTGGTGGGGTCTCCTAAGGAAATAAGGAAGCGCCGGGGAGGCAGCTCCCCCTGAAGGAAGGGCAAACCAGTTTGGCTCAAAGAAAAAGAGTCCAAAGAAAAGACTCTGGGAAGACGGTGAGTAGGAAGTAGCAGGAATCTGTCTCCCCACATAGACAGCAATGCACTGGCAGAGTCTATCTAATGTAACTATTAGAACTCGAGTCTACTGAAGGCTCCACCTTCCAGGGGAAGGTAAATTACAGTTAATTTTGCTCAATTTCAGCTCTTAGCAGGGTAGCAGCTACCCGTCCCCCACCCCTATTCCAGAGGTAGGCAACTGTGCCACCTGCGTGCAGCGTGAGGAGTCAGGGTGGGCGGGAAGGAGCCAGTCCTCCATACCGGGGGTCTGCACCCCAATCGCTGACTGCTGCCTCTGAGCACAGAGGTCCCGACGCTGTTGCGGCGCCTTCCTGGTCGCCGGCCCTTCCCCCTCTGGCCAGGGCGACTTCCAGGGGCTTTATAGGACTGCTGCCCAACCCCTCTTTATTTTCTCATTTTCCTCTTTTGGGAGCCAGGCATTAAAGACTAGAACATTCAAAAGTCACTGCATGTGAGGGGAAATTAGAAAGTGACTGCCCGTGCCCGGCAAAAGGCACAGGCTCAGGGAAAGACCTGAGCAAGGATGATTGGATAAATAAAACATGAGGCATACATACGATGGAGTATTATTTAGCCTCAAAAAAAGAAATTCTGACAATTGCGACAACATGGATAAAACTGTGGACATTACGTTAAGTGAAACAAGCCAGGCAGAGAAAGACCAGCGTGTATGATTCACTCACGTGAGGCACTTAGAGCAGTCAGAACCGCAGGGACAGAAAGCAGGGTGGTGGGTGCCGACCTGGGAGGAGGGGAGGGTGCGGAGTTGTTTTGTGGATACAGACCCTCAGTTTTATAAGACGAGAAGAGTTCTGGAGACCGACGGTGGTGATGTTTGCACAACACTGTGGATGTTTTTAATACCACTGAACTGGGCACTTAAAATGGTTCAGATGGTAGCTATCATATATGTACACCGTACCACACAGAAAACAACTGGACACCAGAGAAAAAGGCAGAGTCCTTATGAGAATGCCCACAGCAGCAAGGTCCGGCCCAGCAGCAGGTCCTGGAGGAAAGCCAAGTCCAGCAAGTGAGAGACAGCCGGCCCCGGCACACACTGGCACCAGACGGAGCTGGGGAGCGCGTGGTGAGGGTCCAGGGGCTGCGGCCCTCAGAAGCCCAGAGGGAAGAGAGGCACTTGGCATTAGTGCAGTCAGCTGGCAGGGAGCAGGGCCTGCCACCGGGCTGTGTTCGTGTCCAGGACTCTGATGCCCGGCAGGAACAGGCACCTGCCCCAGAGTGGCAGCTAAATGACCAAGATGGGACATGGGCAGAGGGCGGAGGACAGTTTATAGTCCCAGAGCATGCATGACTGATGCTGGTTCCCAGGCTGTAGGACAGGCCTTTGCCATGGCCCTTCCAGAAAGGTCCTTCAGGCTAGATGCTCCAGTGGCCTCAGGTGTGGGGAAGAAGAAGAAGACAGACATTGGGGACCAGGGACACCTGGCAGGCACAGGAAGAGCATGACCTCCTGCTTTTAATTTTTAAAGAAACCCTAACACAGTTGAAGTGAGCTGACATTCTTTTATCAGAGCCTGAGTCCATCTCTGCAGGGAGAGAATTATCACAGAGGGTTCAGTGGGCAGAGCAGACCCACCCTTGTCCTTTCGCTAGGTTGCCACTGTCTTTGGGAAAATCAGAACCCTGGTCTGTTTTATTCCCAAGCTTAAAATACCTTTTCATGTTTTATGTTTTAAAAAGTCATTGCCAGAGGGAGGGTAAGTGCATCTCATTTGCAATGCATGCCGAGTCCTAATGTTAATTCATAGGATTTGTGTTAATAATATTATACACTTCAAAGTGAATCCTGTGTATTCTACAGAATTAACTAGAGTTGTTCAGGGGCCTGTTAACAAGTTGCTGAAATGCAGAAGTTTTTGAATTTGTTGGGCAGTCATAGCCTATTACAGGCAATTTCAGGGACAGGCCAAACAAAATCGCTGCTCTTGGTGAGCTTTAGGCATTACTTTCAGATTTCATTAAGAATGACATACACACGTATTCCAGAAAACTATTATAGGTGGGCTCCAGTTTAAGAAATATTAGTTGTGAAAGGCAACCTTAGAACATATCTAAATTAGCAAGAAATTGTTTGCTTTCAATAAAGGACTTTGTAGTTACGCAACCACTATCATGCATTCATTCTTCCATCCACTCGACAAATGTTTCCTGAGCCCTCCCAGGAATTCCCGTAGTATTCCGGGAATTCCGTGACTGAGACACAGTGCTTGCCCTGAAAGAGCAGACCCCTGAAGGTACATATTAACAACTAGCTACGTCCAGGAGGCGACAGGTGAAAACGAGATACTGTGCACGTTAAAATGATGAAGACGCCATTTCCAGCAGGAAATTCAAGGAAAGCGCCACAAAGAAGATGGTGACCTTGCTCAGACTCAAAGATAGCAGCATTTTAACAGTTGGTGATGGCAAGTAAAAACGATGAACAATCTAGACGTGCAAAAAATAATGAGAACAGAAAACCACCAGGCATGCGTGGGACGTGGCAAAGGGATCTCTACCCGTCTAGGTGTGGATGTTGAATGCCAGAGTGGGGGTTGGAAAGAGAATTGTAAGGGTAAGTTGGAACCAAACCAAGAAGAGCTGTGAATGCCAGGATAAAAATGTGTGATGGATTTGTCAGGCAATGAGGTGCCACTGAGCTTTCTTCAAAGAGAAAAAATAGGATTAATGTTCATTGAATGAGAGCGACACTTCCTTCTCAAATGCTAAGGATCTTCTAGAGGGAAAGAAGCCCGCAAGCAGCAGTATCAGATGAGAATATGCCACTGGAGTTTGGCAGGGAAGTGAAGGTGGCCCAGCCCCACGTAGTCACACACACGCTGCACTTACACAGCAACGCCACCGTTGCTTGTTGCCTGCAGGAGGCCTAATTGTACTACACAAGAAGCGTCATGGCGCTGTCCAAATACAGAATACGTTGTAAGTTTGGGCTCCAAAGAGGAGGCTTGTTCTCCCAAAAGAGTTTCTCAATGACCCCCATCATCATCGGCCTTAGGGAAGATACGGACCAATGACAAGGTCAGAGGGACAGTACTGTAGCAATGTGATGCCACCGACAAGGCTAAGAAAACAGTCATCAAACACACACTTTACACAGGACCAAACCAAAGTCAAGCTATCAAGAAGGGTCTAGAGCAAGTAATGCAGATCCCAGAGTGGTCTTTGAGCTAAGAGCAGCGTGAGGCTCTGAGAGGGAGCTCGAGACAAGATCAGTTCAGAAATTACTTCCTTGGTGTCGCTAGAGAAGGTCATTCATCAGTTCTTTCGTAAGGAGGAACGAGAGACTGCTGTGAAGCCCCCTCTCCTCCATCTATCCCATTCTTGTGTTTAGTTGTACAAAAGACTGAGCAGGAAACGAGATAATGCTCCTAGTGGGGTGTGGATGTGATCGCTCACGGTGCATCCTGTTATCAATTCTACAAAGTGCCAAGACACACAATCTCTCTAGATTTAAGTTTGGATAAATTACCTGGATTGAGAAGGCCCTTCTGAAGTTTAAAGCTAGGATTCCTGTGTTCAGAAAAAATGCGTTTGGTGGCAGGGCAAGTACAATTGTGTGTCACTGCAGAGTTCCATGTTGCTAAGGCACATGGTGCCAGGACCATACACTTCACAATGGCTTCAGGGACAGTTAGGTTATGACTTTAGGCTCGGATACGTGAAGAAGAGGAGCTTAGAGTGTATGAGTTTTCAGTTTGTGTGACAGGGAGAACGGTGATACTGCCATAAAATAGGAGTGGGGAAGGGGAAATTATGTGATGGTTTCAGTCAAGGACATGTGGCATTGGGATTGGACACCTGGAGCAACATGCAACACATGAGAAAAATAGGGTAACAAATCAGCAGGAAGGTCAGGACACAAGATCAAACATTTCTCACAATAAAATACAAACCAATAGAAAGTTCTTCCTGAAGCAAATTATCAATTGCATGCAACATTCCAGAACGATCTCAAAAGTTTAAAGTGAGGTATATTTGTAATTATCTTATTATTATATTTGGTATTAAACAGACGCTCATTTCACACATTTTTAGAGTAAGAAGAAATAATACTCTTTTTAAGGAACTGTCAAGTTCTGGTATGCCCGCCATTCTTAGTTTAGCCAATACATTTATTGAAATAATACTTTCATAAAAAAGTTACGATGTAACGATTGCTAATAATTTAATTTGTAATAGAAGTACAGGATGGTGGCTGCTCAAGATGTAAAACATTCTAAGCTCCAGGTGTGCTTTTGATCATAAATTAAGGTCCATAATTTACAAAACATTCCTGGGGCTTACCATTTTTAGGAATACAGCACCAAACCCTAATTCTAGGAGGTAATACATGTCTTATATCCCCATCTTGTGGATTCTCCTCCCTTGTGGTCCCTCAGATATGCTGACTGTTGGAAAGTAAGCCCAGGACACAGAATTTGTAAGACAGATTCATATTGCAAGGTGCCATCCAGCTGCCTTGAACAGAAGCCTGTGAGTACAATTGTTTTCCAACCCCACGCTCAAAACAAAACACTTAAACCAACTCTTGAAACCAAGAAAATATTAGTCCATTATAGAAAATATAAGTCCATTTTTTTTACATTTTCCAAGAAAATATAAGTAATTATTAGTCCATTATATCACTAGGACACAAGCTAGTGATATATCACTAGAATGTAAGCTGCAGAGGGTAGGGACTTTGTCTACTTGTTACTAAATCCTCAATGCCTTAGAACGATGTCTGGCACGCAGTAGGTGGTCAATAAATGTTTGCTGAACCAATCAATCAATAAACATCAAATAAAATTTCTGTTTCTCAATGGAGACACTTTTGGCATTTTACACAGTGCTGTTCTTCCTTGGGAAATACTGTATTACAAATTGAGGACAAAGGATCACCTCCTGCTAAATGCAAGTAGCACCCCATTGTAACAATCAAAAACATCCTCAGAGGCCGGGCGCGGTGGCTCACGCCTGTAATCCTAGCACTCTGGGAGGCCGAGGCGGGCGGATTGTTTGAGCTCAGGAGTTCGAAACCAGCCTGAGCAAGAGCGAGACCCCGTCTCTACTAAAAATAGAAAGAAATTAATTGG
>CAUYSK010078554.1:0-10061 GCA_963575035.1 Avahi laniger | reverse complement strand
AGAGGGTTAAAGGCATGCCCTTCCCCCTACAATGCTCCCCATGTCCTTTAGTTGCAAGTTTACCCCCCCATTCCCCTAATCCCTGGAGAGTATTTCTGCCATGTGATCACCCTAGTGTTGATCAGTTAGTACCAATTTGATAGCGAGTACAGATGGATCCCTTTCTTCTGCTCTTGTGGTGCCTCACTTTGGATGATGGGCCTAAGTTTAGTCCAGGAAAGTGTGAGAGGTACTAGATCGTCGTCATTTCTTAAGATTGAGTAATATTCCATTGTAAACATATACCAAATTTTGGTAATCCACTCATGGATTGACGGGCACTTGGGTTGTTTCCACACTCTTGCAATAGTGAATTATGCTGCCATGAACATTCGAGTGCAGATGTCTAATATTTGTAAAGTTTTTAATATCATTCTTTGAAGATCACAACTCTACAAAAAGGTATATTTACATCAGATGATTGAAGGCATTGAGACAGAGAAAACAGGTTTCATGCCATAAGAAACCACCTCTGGTGCAGTCTTAGCTTTTTGACCTTGCATCAGCATAGAAGCAGCTGGCGATGAGATAAATGATCCCAAGTCTAATTTGTTGTATAACGTAGTTCTGAGACAAGAGAAATTCTGGAAAAATCTCATTTTCAACTCTCACATTCACTGTCCATCCTTCCATAGAAGTAGGAACATCCCCCTACACCGTGTTATATACAACTCCAATTCCTTCCAATAACTATAAAATCAATCTACTTCCCTTCTTTCACCCTGGCAAGAGAGGATAGTTTATTACAGAATGGGAATATTCAGAGCACTATCAGCTTTCGGATATACTTTTATGCTAACTATATGACTCAGTTTCACTTCACTGAGGTGTAATGATTAAATAAAAGCTAAAACAAGGGAATACTCCGCATAGGGTGAGCTAAGGACATGAGGGCTGTGTCAGAATGTCAGGTGAAAGGGAGTTTTTTCTCCGATTCAATAGCCTAGGACCTATCTCAGAGTTAGGCTACCTTATATATGCTGTTATTCAATGGTTTAGGAGTCTTCCACCCAAGAGGTGGGCTAGCCCACTTATTTTCTTAATAAAAGTCACACTGTCTTCTTCAATAGCTATACTAAAAAGACATGAAAGAATATGTGAGATATAACATGTTATTAGGCCCCTTAGAATTCATGTGATTATTTTTCCTTTTTCTTTCTAGATTACATTTGACATATATTTATAGGAACACGAAGTAAAAAAGTGATACAGATTCTCACCCTCTTTTAAAATAAATTTACATTCTGAAAAAAATATTAGAAAATACATTAATTGGTGGAAGTAAAAAATAAAAAGAAAATGAAGGAAACCTTTATTTGTAGAAATGAATAGAGAATTATTAATAAAAGCCAATGCACTAATTTTTCCATCTGATGCATTTAGTGTTCAGAAGGTTAATAATCCAAATACAGATTCTTAGTGCTAGGATATGAGGTTGTAACACCCATATAGGACAGGAAATTTGGCCCTATGCCTGTAAGACAAGGAGAGCTATAATAAAAAACCTTGTACATCTGTGATCCAGTGTGAGTTGACTTTTGTGAGAGGTGAGAGGTATGATTCCTGTTTCACTCTTGTACATGTGGCTATCCAATTTTCCCAGCACCATTTTCTTTTTGAATCTACTGTTTAACCGTGTCATCCTCAGCCATTTCATTTTCTTGTGGGACCTTTAGCTAAATCATCTGTAAAGAGGAAGTGCTAATTTAAACCCACTGGATCACTCTAAGAGCCTGTGAGATAGCTGATGTGTGTGAAAGAAAGTAGTGAGCTGCAGAGCTCAGTGCAAATTTACAGATGTCATAAAAGTATATAGTCATTGCCTTAAATAGCAATATATATACATTTTTTCTTTTAAAACTTTATTCATAAGAAATTAAGTACTCCTTGAGTGGTAATTCTAACTCCTCGAATAGTAAAACCTAATGTAATTTCTTTTCTTGCAATACACCACTTGATAGCAAGACAATAATATTTAAGACTTTTGTAGGTTTAATGGATAATGGAGATTAGAACTCTTTTTAAAGATGATCAGATTTGTCCTTGAATAAAAAGACATTGCAGTCAAATCACTATTCAATTTGCTTGTCTTATTCCAACTCTCTGAGCTGTTTCCAAGAGAATCATTGAATATTTGCCACCTCTTTTGAAATTCACAAATGATATTTAGGAAAGAATTTTTGTTTTAGAAAGATAAATGGGAAGCAGCATTGAGTGAGTACATGTGGTGTGCAGAATATCTAGAAAATGTTATGTAACAGGAAGTCCGATGGGGCTAACAATGAGGAGAACATGGGATTTTCAAAGCTAGATATTGCTTACCTCTCCACCCACCTTAAATTAATTTGCATCAGCTCGTTTATCTGGGGACCCAGGAACACTGGGGACAGACAGGAAGCCTCAACCAGAGACAGTCCACAGATAGAGGTGTGGTGGCCTGCTGGGCAGGGTAGGGGTGGGGGAAGATGTGAAGGGAGTGTTTGAGATTCCTTCAAAAGCCAAATCCCCATCATGGAAGGTGTAGCCCCTGAGGGCACACTCTTCATGCAGGGAGGAAGGCTTCAGCAGCATAGGGAGAGCGTGGAAGGGAAACCAACTGGACTCCAGACTTAACTGCTCTCCTGGTGACACAGGAGGGCTTTTGGAAGAACTCAGGGAGTAAGAGATAAAACAGCTATTTATAGGGAGAAGAGCCGTTGAAAAGCAACAGTTCCTCTTCTCCTGGGAGATAGCCAATTTGCCTGTGATGTGTGGAACTGCAGCTGCTTCTGTTGTGCTGGGAAGGACAAGGGTGTCTTTGGGCTACTGTAGTTCCTACGGCCCTACCCTAGTATTTCCTGTTATAAGAAATTATAGGCCAGGCGTGGTGGCTCATGCCTGTAATCCTAGCACTCTGGGAGGCCTGGCGGGTGGATCGCTCAGGTCAGGAGTTTGAGACCAGCCTGAGCAACAGCAAGACCCCATCTCTACTAAAAAATAGAAAGAAATGATCTGAACAACTAAAAATATATATAGAGAGAAAAAATTAGCTGGGCATGGTGGCGCATGCCTGTAGTCCCAGCTACTCAGGAGGCTGAGGCAGAAGGATTGCTTGAGCCCAGGAGTTTGAGATTGCTATGAACTAGGCTGACGCCACGGCACTCACTCTAGCCTGGGCAACAAAGGGAGACTCTGTCTCAAAAAAAAAAAAAAAAAAAAAAGAAATTGTACTTTTCCTCATTATGAAAGCTGTTTGGAGTTGAGGTTTCTTGACTTAAAGCAGAAATCCTGCTTAATGATAAAAGCCTTTCTCCTGGAGAAAGAATGAACTATTAGAAGACCCAGGGAGAAATGACAAGGATCATTTAACACGGCTGGAACTGTTTCCACTACTTTCTGTTATTGAAGGAGAGTTTGGGGAGCAGAGAGAGAGGAATCTTGGCTTTCTTTTCTTGCCGTTGTTCTGGTCAGCCCCGATGCCTTTATTCCGTGACATGCTCCCATTCCAAAGCTATAAGCAGTATTGATTGCTTGGGGATAGTTTGTCCTATCACAGACTTAGGTAATTAATAATGTATATATATAAAGAGAGTTCACTGCATGCAGGGTGCAACTTTGGGTTATGGGTGATGGGGATACATAAATCAATAGGTAGACCTGGTATCTTTGACCAAAAGGCTTAAAGGAATAATGGAGAACTCTTATCTGGATGAGAATATTCTTCCCAATCCATCCAGTATTCTCGAAAGATTTTCTCAAAAGGGTGGTTAAAGCAAGCATGCCCTGTTGCTGGTCTGTGCTCAGAGACGTGGTAGGAGAAGGAGGAATCCCAGGAGAGGACTGGATTGCTCTAACATTACACGCACTCTGCCGGCCAGGAGTTTATGCACATCAAGTTACAAATGAAGACTTTGTCTCAAACACTATATGAAACATTGCCAAGCATCCTGGGCCATCTTAGAATTTGCATGTCCTGGAAATGATTTCCTCGAATTTCCATCCAACGCTGTGATGCTCTGCTTGCCTCTAGTTTTGGCAGAACTTTTACTGAAGCCCATGGTGTCGGAATTAAGCTCCAGGCTCTGATGTTTGCCTTCCAGGAAGTGACTGGCAATCACCCACTCTTGGTGTGTTTTCAAATTTGTCACTTGGCTAATCTCCAAACCTGTCGATCAGCCAGAAATGTGAACCCTACAAATGACAACTGGAGTCCTTTGCTGGAACAGAGTTGAGCTGCCAGTTTCAGAAGACAAAGTGTGCTCCACTCAGGAATCAAATTTAATTATGCAGAAGTTAGGTTTTATTTATTGTAACTCTTGAGTGTTAAATAGTAAATGTGAACTGATGAAAGATAACACCTGTAAAATACAGGGTTAGGTGGATAGGAGACAGAAAATAAAATTCACTCTGTTCCTCTTGAAATTCTCTCTCCCTTCACTTTACAAGTGGAGAAATAACTTGTTAGAGGTAGTTAATTAATAGAAACTTCTAAGAAGTTTACTAACACAAAATGGTGTACATATGGTTGTGAATGAAGATGGGAAGATAAGATCAGAAAAATGTAATCCGCTGTTCTCAAATGATCAAAAGATGGATGTCTAATGGTACATTTTCATGGTGGCCTAGGTTAAACTTTACAACATAATGACAGCAAAAATAGCAAAAAAAAAAAAATCAGAAAAATAGAATCTTTGTATATGTGTAAACATTTACATAGAAAGAATTTTAAAAATTGTTAAAATTTTGGTAGCTATATGTATGTATTTTTTAAATTCATTATGTCCTGGGTCCCTTAGATACTACAAAAGAAGAATAATAAAATGTAAAATATATCTAACACAAACAAACAAACAAAAGAACGTAACATGTTTCATTGAAATAGCACTCACTGATCACACGAATACTACATCAAAACCCAACAACTGATCACTGTTTCAGATATAATTCAAGAATAATTTAGGAGCATCTGAAGTGGGTGGTGAGCAAATATGGATACTAAGAGGATGCATTGAACATCTGCACAGTTCCATAGCCAGTCAGTAAGTTTGGAATTCAGCTCTAACAACTCCACCAATGCTTTAGTCTTCTTCTGCTTGTAGATGTTCCCTGATCTTATGTGGAATGTAGAGGCTGCTCCTGTTGTTAGTACTGAGGAAGAAATACATAAATATGAGCCAAATGCAATGCACAGCATAAATGCACATGTGATGTGTTTATGTAATTTTAGCCATATTTGTGTATATATGAACTTTTCAGTTGATAATTTGGTACCTGAGACCAGGAAGCCTTTAAGGAGAACATACCAAGATTTAGGAGAGATGAGTTCTGTACTTCCTGTGTACTATGATGTTTCTGGAGCTTCAATTCTTTGATTTTGCGGTGCATGGTAAAATTGAACTATCCTCTCTGGGCGTGTAACAGAAATGAAAAAGTGCAGGGGACAGTGTTCAAAGGGTTGGGGTTAATTTCCTAATGGGGTTGAAAGTATTAATATAAATTTAATAGTTCTGTCATCAGGCAACCTGCCAACTGAAGAATGTTGCTTAGTCTTGTGCAAGTTAGATAGATTCATGGGAAAGTGGGCTGTTCTTCCATGATTGAAGTTACTTGTCAGGCTCGTTTTAAGAACAAGTGAATTTGAGGTTTTCTGGGTGACAAACAGCCCAATCAAAGAAGGCATGTTTTAAATAGAATGAAATTGCATTGTCTGTAAATCAATAAGACCAAATTAGAATAGTGCGGTACCGCTTCCCTTGGTATTGTGATTCCTAAACTTTGTCACATAGGCCAAATTAGGAGGCTGACTGGGAGACAGAGATTTTAAGTGTTAGAGAATGGTTTTGATGGAGAATTGTTAAAAGACTATACTGCTGAAATACACCTTATTATTTAAATGTAAAATTTATGGAAATGAAAATATTGGAAACAAACTTCTCAGTGATGCTTTCTACAGTAGCTTTGTGTGACTTTCTCTATTAACATGCAATTACTAAGGATACTATAAACTAGAAAGGATGAAATCATGCAGACAAAACCTGAAAAAAGCACTTAAATTAGATCAAGATCTAGGGACATTGTTTAAAGGATATAACAGCATTTTCTTATCACAGGGATTCTTGCCCAGTGATGAAGAGCACTGAAGTTTTCTGAAGCCCGAACTATTGTTTTCATTCTTTCTACCTTTTTGTCTTGGAATCCAGCCGATGTTACTTGACATAATGTTTTGCACAGAGTGACCACTCTACAAAGTGGGTTAAATGTGTAAGGATCAGTTGGAATCATTTTATAGAGTCTAAACTAGAAGATGTCTTAGCTGCTGCCCTCTTCAGACTTCTTTGGAAAAGAGGAAGTACTGAAACCCGAGCAGGTGAATGAGTAGAACACTTTTCTTGCTCTAGCCTTGACTATCAGATGCCACTCTCCAAAGTACATTGTCTGCTGTCACCTGAGGAATGATGAGGTTCACACATTTGGAAAGGAGAGTTTTATAGCTTTATTTCTGGTAAAGGGTATCGTCCTGTAGGCTGGCCATCTTTCGGGCTAGGAAGCAGTAGCCTCAGGCAGAAGCCAAGGGCGTGGACGTCTAGGGAGGGACAACGGGAGCATGAACTTATGCTGAGTGCAGAGACCAAATATACATATTTAACAAGCTATGGGAGGAGTCTTGGATATTTGTGAGAGGACAGATATGCGCATGTACTATGAGCTTCACGTCCCTTCGTGGGGTCCATGTCCAAAGATGGTGGTGTCACCATGATCGAAAGGTGGAGTTTTTGGCCCTTTGATGTCAAAAGGTGAAGCAGGCTGCTCACTACGCAGCCTCCGTAGATGGGTCAGTTGTAGTGCTGACGCCACAGAAAGGGAGGCGTAGCGTCAGGCTGTTGATTGAAATTAGCAGTGGAGCAAGTCTTTCCGAAAGGCTGTTCTGTGTAAGCAAGAGAGCCTGATGACTGTCAGCAAGGAAGGGGTTAACAAGGTGTGTCTGTGACCTGTGCTGTCATGTCATGGAACTCAGGCTTAAGGCTTCTCTGGGGTCCCCCTGACCAAGAAGGAGTCAGTTCAGTTGGGAAGGCTTAAGACTTTATTTTAGTTCACACTTGTAAGGGGTCACTATGTCCCTCTCATTTCTGGTGGGCCTCACTGTCTCCTGATCCAAACTCATGGAGGGCCTGCCTGAACATCCACATTTTGAGACTTTCATTCAGGTTCTTTTCTTTACCTGCTTCCTTCCTTCACTCCCCAGCATCTCCCTGTCCTTGAAGTTCTCACTCACATCCTCCATACCCCTCAGTTATTCGTCTCTCTGTCTCTGTCTCTCTTCCTGTTCCCCAGTGTCTGTTCAGGGTGTGCATCACTCCCAACTTTCACTGCTGCTATTTGCGTTTGTACTGAAGATGATCGTTTTGAAAAATATCCCCGTGCTCTTATTCTTGCTTGTCCTTGTGCATAGCTTCTCCCCCGCCCCAGTGAACCAGAATCATCTGTTATCTTAATGTCGGTAAGAACTTCTAAAGCAGGGATGACAGAAGAAATAATGAGCTCGTTGTTCAGCCTCCACTCCCAAAGCCCACTGCTTTTCTGCAAACCTGAGGTGAACCATGCAAGTCAGACTCTAGGGGGAGAAAAGGGATTTAGGGAGAGCTTTACATCGAAAGGGAAGCTGGGCTGCCGCGATGTCAAGTCTGTAAGTCCTAGAGTAGAGAGGATGGAGGATGTGACTTAAGGCAGGGATCAGCAAACAACTTCTATAATGGGTCAGATAATACACATTTTAGGCTTTGCAGCTATAAAGGTTTCTGTCACAAATACTCACTTCTGCCATCTTACTGAGAAAACATCCACAGTATATAAACAAATGAGTGTGGCTGTATTCCAATAAAACGTTAATTTGGACAAGGGAATTCAAGTTTAAATAATAATTTCCATGTGTCACAAAATTTTTTGAGTATTTTTTTCCCCAACCATTAAAAGCGGTAAAAATCATTCTTATCTCTTGGACCATTAAAAAAAGAAAAAGAAAAGGAAGAAGGGGACTGGATTTGGTCCTCAGGTTGTAGTGTACAAATCCTTGATTTAAAGGAAGATTCTCTCCTCCAGAAACTTCAGGTAGGTACAGGAGGCCTGACAAGGAATGGCCATTTAAATGCTACATTAGCAGATCCTGACTACTCCTTCGGAGCAAACTGCAACGGGAAAGGACAGCACAAAGACTGGTAGGAGGGGAGGCTGAAAGCAAGAAGCATCTGCCCTGCTTCCGGGGTGAAATTCTGGAAGAAAACTGCTTTGCAGATTGCCCCTATGCTGATGTGGGGTGAGGGCATCTCCCGTTGAGTAGCAGCTCGTACATTGCTGGTGGAAAAGAGGGCTGCTCTTTAAGAGGATCCAGCTGGCCACAGGGACCCCCACGGGGGATGCAGAAAGTGGCTCCAGATGGTGAGTCAGCAGGGTGTTGTGGCAAGGGGCAAGGTGACCTCATAGCAGAGGCTGTGGGGTGAACACTAGGTGAAACTGGGGGCAGAAAGAAGAGAAGGAGAAAAAATAGTTTCCCTGGACTAGTAAGCACATTAAGAATATTCTAGCCTGCAGTCCCAGCTACTCCGGAGACTGAAATGGGAAGATCACTTGAGCCCAGGCTGCAGTGAGCCTATGATCACACCACTGCATTCCAGCCTGGGTGACAGTGAGACCCCATCTCTTAAAAAAAAAAAAAAGAGTATTTTCTACCCTGACTGTAAGGTGGGGGTGAGCTTTGTTAATTTCTTTCATTATATTGAATGGAAAACAAAATGACCACATTATTACATGTAATGATTATAGTTTCTTGGAGTAAATGAATATATATACACACGTATATATATTTTTGGGGGAGGGAGGGGTGGCTGTTATGGGCTGAATTTTATCTACCCATCCAATTCATATGTCGAAGTGCTCACTACCTCAGAATGTGACTATATTTGGAGATAGGGTCTTTAAAGAGATGACTAAGGTAAAACGAGGTCATTAGGGTATTTGCTAATCCAACAGGACTGTTGTCCTTATGAGAAGAGGAGATGAGGACCCAGGAACGCACAGAGATGGAATGCCATTGAAACTCGGAGGCATCACCCACAGCCAGGGAGAGAGAGGCCTCAGAGGAAAGCAGCCCTCAGCCACCTTGGCTAACTTCCAGCCTGCATAGTGAGGAGGTGCATCTGTGGTATTCGAGCCCCCAGGCAGTGGTACTGTTCCAGCAGGCCCAGCAAGCTATTACAGAGGCATTTTGAGATTTCTGGGGCCAGGAGATTTGGGTGATTAACCCAGATGTTGTTATAATCTCCTTCCCCTTGCCATGTAGCTTGCAGCTTAGGCCTTATCACAATTGAAATAGGCACACACTGGCAACAATTCAGAGGTCTGGGAGAGCAGGCCTGAGGAGGGCTCACTGGCAGTATTTTGATGTCCAGGTGTCATGAGAGGGTGGCCAGCTGGTTGGTCCCCAAAGGCCTTGCAGTGTACAGTTGACTTTAGTGAGTTCCGCAAGTCCAGGGTTTCTTCCTTAGCTCTGGAGTTCCAGAAACTTCACTCACTCGGAATGCAGCAGGGGTAGATTTACTTTAGGTTCGACAGCAGCCAATATAATCAATCAGGGTTCTGTCCTTTCCTCTGGCTCCTGGTAGCCGGCCTTTGAGCACCATTGTTCTAAACAGGATGTGCTGTACGGTTCAGCATTCAGAGGACTGCAGACATCCAGCAGCCCCTCTCAGGGCTCTGTTTCTGCCAGGGAGAGTGCTGAGCGGGCAGATGAGTCGCTTTTTGTTATTTCTTGGGTTCAGAACCTGAATAGTCCTAAAGGCCATTCAGCGCAATTGATGAATTACATTTCCTTTTTTTCCTGTATGATGGAGAAACACTGTATATAGTTAGGAAATACATATGAAAGACAGTTAATAAAGACCGGCACATAACAAGGCTGTGTCCCAGCAGTCTACTTAGAAACCAATTTGTAATGTTTTTGTTTCTTTGGGTACAAATGGATAAATGGAAGTTATGTACCCAGTTAGTCT
>CAUYSK010078550.1:0-19219 GCA_963575035.1 Avahi laniger | reverse complement strand
CACACACGCACACACACAGAGTGGCCAGAAGACAGAGCATATCCAGAAACCCAGAGCTCAGCACCCTGCATGGACACTGTCACCCCTGACAACCTTCACACACAGCACACCTGGCTGACTTACGCCCCAAGTACCTCCTTGGTAACTCGGCGGCGGCCCCATCACCCGCAAATCCGCAACACCGCCCCGCGCTCACCGCGCCCGCAGCCGCAGTAGCCCCAGTCCGCCCTGCCGCGGCCGGTCCCGTAGAAGCACCAGGGTCTGCCCGCGCCGTCGGGGCTCCGGCAGACGTTGTCGCGCTGCCCGCGCAGCCGAGCCCAGCCCGCCGGGGGCGGCCGCTCCAGGAAGGGCGGCACCTCGGCCCAGCGCAGACACGGGGCGCCCAGGTCCGTCGCGTTCGCCCCCGGCTGGCCGGCGGGGCAGCGCCCGGGGTGCGGGGCGCGCGGGACGGCGGGTGGCGGAGGCGTCCTCTGTGGCCGCTGCTGGGCGGGGAGGTAAGAAGGGTACCGGGGACCCGCGGGGGGCGAAAGGCGGTGGCGGTGGTGGAGGGGGTCACTGAGCACCGGGTCAGAGCCGACCGCTTCGGGGAGCGCCCCCAGGATCAGAGCCACCGCCAAGCGGGCGAGCGCCATGGTGCCGGCGCCGCGGGCTTCGGTCCATGCTGCCGCGGCTCGGGCTCCGCAGGGGCGGAGAGGAGGGGGCGGGGCCGCCGCGTCCCCCGAGTGCCCGGCCGCCGCCCCCGCCGCGCCCCCGCCCGCGGCGTCTGGAGCTCCGCCGGCCGGGACGTGGCCGTGGCTGGTGGAGAGGACCCGGGCCGCGGGCCAGAGCCCCAGGTAGCCGAGCCGGGACCGCCCCGCATCCCGCCCGCGCGCCCGGCCCGGCCGAGCCCCAGGGCGCCAGCGCGGGGACCGTCCCGGCCGCCCCCGCCCGCAGGCAGCTCCCAGCGCCCGGCCGTGTCCCCTCCACCTCTGTCCCGTGTCTTGTTGTCTCTGTTTTGAAATCTTTACAAAAGTGTGGGTGGATTTCGATGCAACTCTTCCTTGGCACCTCCCGGGAAAGAAGATATCCGCGAGGGATGTTCAAGCCCCTCCACGGAACTGTGAGCTCTTCAAGGGCGAGACCACACTTCGTTCAGCGTGACATCCCCGGGCTTAGCACCGCGCCCCCACAAACAATTGCTGAAATTAAACTCCTGGACCGGCCCAGGGAAAGGAGCTTGAGCCTTCCTACTTCCTGCCTCCCGCTTTCCACCCGGTGCCCTGGACACCAGTTGTTTGGTTATTATTGGGATTCGGTGAGGTCCTCTTAATACCAAATTTCCTCCCTAACCAGAGAAGACTTCATCTGTCCCGGTCTTCATCCCAGCCAAAAGGTCCACCCCTCTGACACCTGCCTCGTTTTTTAGCAGGGCGAGGGGACTTGAGTGAAGCCTCTTCCTGCGCCCTTAACTTAGTGGAGCCCTTTTGACATTCTACCCGCTGCACGCACCCCACCCTCTGATCCCCCCCAAAAAACGTTGGCTTAGAATTTTTTTAAAAATCACTGGAGCTGTATGTTTCAGAATTTCCCCTTTCCATTGTTCCTATGCCACTAAAGTTAAACAAGGAAAAGAAAGCCCACAGAGAAGGTAGTGTTTACTTTCCGGCATGATCCTGTTTCATTGTGAGGGAGGAATCCTGGCCCATAGTATAATGTACTCTGAAGAATTTCAAACTTGAACAAAATTTAAATGTTTCTTCTTAAAACCTGGGTTTCAATTATATGCTGAATTAATTCCCCACACCTAGCTTTAAATAACTCATCTTTAATTTTTGTGAATCGTCTTATTGGCTTTTATTTTTCACTCCTTTCAATGAAATATTTGATTTTACTTGAGAGAGAGTTGGGTAAAAGGAATGCTATTTACTCAAAATGTTTTTATTCCAGATGCTTTTACCCATTATTTTGTTTTTTTACTAATACTTTCCTGGTTCCAAAAACATAGTTAAAACTGTACTTGTGAGTACTCTGGGAGGCCAAGGTGGGAGGACCACTTGAGGTCGGGAGTTCAAGACCAGCCTAAGCAAGAGTGAGACCCACCCTATCTCTGTAAAAAATAGAAAAATGAGCTGGGCATGGTAGCCCACGCCTGTAGTCCCAGCTACTCAGGAGGCTGAGGCAGGAGGATCGCTTGAGCCCAGGAGTTTGAGGTTGCTGTGAGCTATGATGACTACACTGCTCTCTAGCCAGGGCAGCAGAGCCAGACTCTGTTTCAAAACAAAAAAAGAAAAGCCCAGAAAACAACAACGAAAAAAACCCTGTACTTGTGGAAGAGAATAAAAGATAAAATACCTATGTGGGGCAGTCTATTTGCTTATATTACTAGGGTTGACAGAGTTCACCAATCACAGATTCTTGAAATACCCGGTGACAGTTGTCATCGCAGGCAGCCCTTTTCCTTCCTGATTGTCTCTCCCACCTTAGGCTGCACACTCCATGGCCCGGGAGGGCTCATCTTGGGATGGTGGCTGGCTTGCTTGGACCCTGATCCCCTCCCTTCCCGACAAGACTCCCACACTGCTTTCATACTTCCCGCAGGCAGACCCAATGTTCACACCTTACAGAGAGGTGTGAGCAGGAAGTGAATGAAAGAAAAGATTGTTGGAACTGAGCTCCAGAGAGCAGTGTGACCGGGTGTTCTGGCCTCTCCTTGGGCTCCCTGCACTGAAGAGGAACTGAAGGTTCTCCAAGGCCTCCCTAAACCTAACCGATTATACAGTTGATGTGTACACAGTGGAGTTACCCACAGAAAATTCCACATCTGGATTTCACCATTTACATTTTAAAATATAGCTTTTTTTAGAAAATAAAGTGGCATTTATATAGGTAAACTACAGATTTGAGGGCCTCAACTTGGGTTTTGCCTTCTATTTGGAAGACAAAGTGTGGTTTAAATGGATCTGTTCTTCACATATGACCCCTTCTCTGCTAATATTTTCCCTTCCTCTCTCTTTTCTGTCCTTCTGGCTGCTACCACCATGCATATGTTTACAATTGCAGTTCCCAGTTCAGTCCCTGAAACGCATTCTCCCTGCCACCCATCACACCACAGTGTGAAGGAAGGGGGAGGGAGGTTTGCAGGAAGAAACCCTGTCCTTCTACTCTGTGAGGCCACCACCTAGTCACAGCTCCCTGTCTGACTCTCTTCAGCCTCCGTCAAGATGCCAAAGCCAAAGGAGGAGACAATTCCAGCTTGTCACCCTGCGGGAACCCACAGCCCATCCTCTGCCGTCACTTCCCCTGAGCAGCAACAAAGGAGCAAGGAAAGGGAACAGAAAGAATTGCCACCTTGCAGGCATCCCCACCAACACTGGGGAGTCCCCAGGAGGCCCCCAGATCCCCCCTTATCACCCCAGTCACCTCTGACTGCTTCAAGGAGAAGCAAACTCACTGACTTGGGGAAGAGTTCAGTTCCCTCTGGTCTCACAGCCGGCCCCTGTGCAGCCAGGCCCAGACCACGCTGGGAAGCTAGGGGAGTGGGGAGGCGTCTCCCTGCCACAGGCAGCAGGCAGGGAGGGCAGTCTTGGGGGCGGGGGTGCACACACCTGCACATGTGCGCTTTCCCATGGCAACTGTGTCACAAATGAGCATTTGATTTCACGGTGGTTTAGAGGATCATTTTACTTCACATAAGTGATGGGCTGAATAGCTCTTGTGTAGTTTGATTTGGAAACATAACCAATATGCATATTATTTTTACAGAATTCCAAAAATCAATATATGAAATAACTTTTGGAAAAGGCCCATTTACAATTTAGATACTGTATTTGGAAAAGCTAAGAGCTTTTAAACAGATGGCATAAAAGCAGTTTTTACTTTTACAACTCCAATTGCAAAAAATTTGTTAAAAGAATACTAAACATTGCTCTTTCACGTCAAAGGGGAAAAAAAAATCAAATAATAGGAGGGCCTGCCTAGGGCCTGTGGGAGATCCAGAATTATAAGACACCGTTGGGCCTTTAGAGGGCTGGAAGACAAGTAAATGACAATATAATATTTAATTTAAAATTCAAGAAAATAAGAGTGGCCAGGCGCTGTGGCTCACACCTGTAATCCTAGCTCTCTGGGAGGCCGAGGCGGATGGATTGTTTGAGCTCAGGAGTTCGAAACCAGCCTGAGCAAGAGCGAGACCCTGTCTCTACTAAAATTAGAAAGAAATTAATTGGACAACTAAAAATATATAGAAAAAATGAGCCGGGCATGGTGTCACATGCCTGTAGTCCCAGCTACTCGGGAGGCTGAGGCAGGAGGATCACTTGAGCCCAGGAGTTTGAGGTTGCTGTGAGCTAAGATGACGCCAGGGCACTCTAGCCTGGGCAACACAGTGAGACTCTGTCTCAAAAAAAAAAAAAAAGAAAGAAAATAAGAGAAGCATCCAGGCAATATGTGATGAATTGCTACATTAATGGCACAGTGATTCAGGGTCAGAAGTCCCCTGTTAGCAGGGGGGTCTCTGGCAGTTGTGGTGAAGTTTGTACCTCTGCCTTGTATTAGTAACACTCTACTCTGCCCCCTCTGAGCTGTGAAGAGGTCTGAGGACCAGTGATCACAGCAACAGCAATCCTATTAGACTGTCGACCTTCTAGATGGTGTCCAAAAGGAAAAGAAAAGTTCTAGTGACTCATTGTGTCCATAATGCCCTTAAGGGTCACTTGATCTCTATTTTTCTTATTGTTTAAGTTGAAATTTATGAAATGGAACAAAATGCTTCTATAGTTTGAATTTATTCTTTAAAACTCACCTAAACTTGATATAATTAACATATGGAAATTAGTTCTACAGATTCACATTCAGGGTTGCCCAAATTATATATACTAATAGGTGAGAAATATATGTAAATATGAATATATAGTTCTAAAAACATGTTGGCTTCAGAATAAACTGTGCTCAATCCGACTCTAGCCTTTAATCCCAGGGGTACCTTAGACAAGTTCCCTTGCCCCCCAAACCGAAGACTCCCCATCTGTGAACAGGGGGCAGCAATAGTACTTGCATGATAAATCCCAAGAGGGAACAGAGCATTCCTTAAACGTCAACTATGGAATGGTGACTAGCATCAGTAATTGCCTTTCAATTCTTAACCCCACAAACTAAGTCACCCTGTGAAAACCTACATCCTAGAGGCAGGAAGTTTGTCCAGATTTCCCTCCCACTGTGCCTGCCTCTCACTGCCCTGGGCGATTTCCTCTCTGAGACTGGTGGTGGTGGGCTGCCCCGGAGCTCTCGCCAGCTCTTGGCCTCTCCCAGGTGGCCTCTCTCCCTCTTCCTCCCAGCAAGCCTGCTCCTGAAAGCCAGAGATACACACTGCAGGTCCAAACACTTCCCGAGAAGTTTGCCCAAGTGTAATGAGTGGTTTCCAAATCCCTCAGCCTTCTAGTTGCAAGAGGAAGGAAGGAAAAACTGCTTGCCAGTGATCTGGAATCACGGAGCCTTAGTGCCGAAAAGGACTTCGAGCTCCAACTTGCTGTCAAATGCAGGCATCCTTCCAGAACCTCCTGACAAGTGGACCTCCAGTTATTTCTTGAAAACTGATCATGGGAAAAATTCCCACTTGGGAGCCAGCGCACTCCATTTCTAGAAAGTCCGAATTGTTGGAACAGCGTTTTCTTCCACAGACCCAGAAGTTACCTCCAGGTAGAAATCCATTTTATCTAGCTGTGATTCTGGCTCTATCCTCCTATGGCTTCGGGGTGAGGGGGGTCGGTGAGGGTTAAGGGGGAAGTAACAGCTTTGGAAGCCAGCCCACCTGGGTTCAAATCCCTGTTAAATGAATTAGCGTCTTGGCCCCGAGGGGGTGCCAAAGTCTCCTTTCTCTCCCACCTCTACCCTCAAGAAAGAGGAGATGTGCTGATTTGGAGGGGGCAGATCCAAGAAGAGTAATCAATTCAGGTTACTAGAGACCCTTAGTAATAGTATTATTGCGTAGGGCATAAATAAGTCTTTGTAAGCATAAATAATTGATTACATATTTTCTCTCCTTTTGCTTAATGTGTTTGTCTTTACTTCATCATTGGAATTTTCAGAGCCATGAAGCTGAGATTTGGGTATGGGTTGAAGGGAAAAGGAGGGAAAGACACTGCTTAGCTATTTAGCATAACTACGAGGAAACTACTATGGGATCTGGGGGCAAAACCCCTGCTAATTGTAAAAGCTTACATTTGGGCTTGTCCTCTAACATGTAAATGTCTTCTGGGTAACTCACTGGGAGAGGGGAGGCAGAAAGATATGATTTAGGGATCCTTGATGATCCATCAGTCACTGCCAACCTCTCTAAATATAGTTTGCCCGTCTCTTATATAGAGATAGCAATTCTACTTTACAGAGTTGTAAGAATTAAAAATATTATGTTAATGTTGGACACTGAGCAAATGACTTTCATTTTAGTATGTGAAGACAATGATCAGGGCTTTCCTTGTTTTTCTAGACTAAATGTACCATCATTCCTTCTACCACGTCTTACTTTTGCACCTCACGCTGGAACCCCTTCTCTGGTTAAATGCAAGTGTAGCAATATCCCCATTAAACTGTAGTTCACAGGGTTAAAAACAATATCTCAGATATTATTTGACCGCAGCAGATTTCAATGAAATAAAAAGTTGCCCTAAATAACCACACTAGGATTTCATTAACTTTTTCATAGCCACATACCATTTGGCTCTTACACAATAAGCACAAAGATACCTAAATTCTGTCAGCCTGACAAAGTTCTCCACATTCTGTGAAGCCCTGTTTAAACTGTGAAATGTTCCCTGACCAAATTCTGCTCTCAAAATACGTTACCCTGACACTCTGTACACACAGGATTTCCCAATCACGATAACAGTGTCCCAAAGTTGTCGTTATAAGCTCCTTAATGGAAAAAATTATCTACTTCACAGGGATTGGCCTCGAACTGGCAGCCAATAAATAGCCTTTGAACAAATGAAGTCTTCAAGGAAAATGCAAATGAGCCCTTTTCACTTTTTTATAAAACAGTAGTATGGAGTCTACAAAACAGATCACAAACCAGCAGCCAGCAAGATGCGTATGCCATGCAGATATATTTTGTTTGCTACGGACTCATTTTAAAATTTAAATTTCATACATCATTTAAAACTTAGTAGCTCACACATGAAATTATAGATTATGGATGATTAGCTTCCCATGCATAACTGTCAGAATGCTTTTGGCTGCAAGTAAAATAAACCTTAACTCAAACTGCCTTCACATAAGGTATTTTAAAGGACCACATAGGTCTCATGAGACAGGAAGTGCCACATTCGCCGGTTTGATTACTCTAGTGTCTGACTGTGCTGTTGGGATCTCAGGTTCCTTGTTCTCTGTTCGGTTCAGATTGCACATGGCAAGACATCACCTTTAGATAGAGCTCTGTTCAGAAGAAGAAGAGAGACTTGTTCTTTCTATGCCTCTTTTTTAGGCATAAAGAAATTTTTCTCAGAAGCTTCCTAGGAGATTCCTCCTCAAATTTTGTTGGCCAGAATTGGGTCAAATGCGTGTTCATGAAATATTCCCTGGCAGAAAGGGTCAACTTCCTATGATTAGCTTGGACTGATTACCTGGGGTATAATAAATGCTTGGGAAGAGATCAACCTATGTGTACTACACCTTGAAAAATCAAAAGATCTGGCAACATTGCAACCCAAATACCCACATGGCAACAAATGTCCATAGTTGTCTGAGTCCTTAGACCTGGAGAATAGTCCTCGATTCATTATGGTCACCCCCTACCTGGCCTTTGTAAGCATTTGAGTTTACCATATCTAGTTTATGCTTTATCTGGCCATTTCATGCTAAATTATGAGGTTTCATGGGTATTTCAGACTAGGGATTCTGGATACTAATGATGAATGGGTAATTGTGTTAGTTATCTATACATTGTAACAAATTATTCCACAATTTAGTGGCTTAAAAGAATAGGCATTTGTTATCTCACAGAGTTTCTGAGGGTCAGGAATCTGGGTGTGGCTAATCTGCAGGGTTCTGTTTCAAGGTCATGAAGTGGCCGTGAAAATGTAAATGGGACTGCAGTTCTCTGAAGGCTTGACTATGTTCTGCAAAATTGCTCTAAAACAGAGAATTTAAAGCTACTGTATTTGTAACGTGGCCATGTGTATTTTCCAAATGCTAAGTGTCTTTCAAATGCATTGTCAAGTAAACAATCATTTTACATAAAACACATGGTCAGCTCCAAGCAAAAGTGTTTTAATTTCCTCACAATTAAACCTCCCACTCTACGACCAGACTCATTCTTGGTCTATTGTTTGTCTGGCTGCAAGAAAGCAAAAGATTTTATCCATGAATTCAGGTATCCCGACTCCTATTAGATGACTTCAGAGTGTACCAGCTGCCTGACAAGGCTTAATGTGTCAACCAGTCTGGAGTTACTAACGTTTTACTGGAACGGACAAAGGATTTCAAGCACCCCATGAACTGAGTCCCAGGGGAGCAGGAATTTGGATAAGGAAGATAATTCCTGAAAAGATATCACTTGTAAAGCCATCTGTATTAGAATATTGCTAAAGACAAAGAAACGTAAAACAAAACAAAAACAGTCATGGTTTAATTTGATGACAAGATTACCAAACTTTTGGGGTTAAATTAGATTTGCTATCTGCAAAACAAACAACTCTGAGCATTTTGTAATGCATCAGAGTTTCCTGTCCAAGAAATCAAGCTACATATATTTCTATTGCTTCCCTGTGCAACCTCAACCAAACAAAAAAACCCAAAGCATCAAAAGGCTTATATGTGTGCATAGTACAGCCATGACAACTGGAAGCAAAATTTGCTGGTAGAGCTAAAATCAGAAAGAATTTCTTTCTCCCCCCTCTGGCATAAAACAGTTACATTGTGAAGGCTACTTGCCCTCCTTTTCGTGCTGAAAGATTGATACAGTTTTGAAACAGAGACTCATTGGCAGTATTAATAGCTGAGTTGTGTAATAAAACAAACTCAGGGAATTAAAACTATGACGCTACCCAAGACTAGTCTTTATTTTTAGAAGGCTTAGAGCCCTCTGTCCAGTGTAAGAAGCCTTTCCATATGACTTAATGTTCATTGCTATCGAATAGTCATTAGAAAGATGAAATGTGGCCAGTCAACAAGACAGTACTTGGCACAAAGTATTAGTTATTAATATGTTGGAGACCACAGCCGAGACTGAGCAGACAACTTTATAGAAGATGTTGGGTTCCATTGAGTTTGAAATAAGAAATTGTAATTAGTAAGGCTTTGTTCTGTGAAAGAATAGCTATTAATGTGATGCATATAGCTTGTGGAATGCTTATCTTAAGAAATATTTTAAGTAAATTATTTCAAAGCATCAACAATAACTTTGAATGACATTAACCTTTGGACCTTAACTAATTCAACAGGGCATATAATGATTAATGTTTAAACATTGAAAATCAACACAAAAACCTGAAAAATGACATGAGTTTTAAGAAGATAAATAATAACATGATTTTCAGTTTTGATCGTGATACATAGCTGTCTTTGGAGGCTACCATTTTGTGCTTCGTGATTTTCTATACTCTCATGTTTTCAAAATATGTTTGATAAAGATCTTCAAAGCGAAAGTGCAAGCAGAGCAAAAATACCTTTAATGTACACCCATCTGGTAGCATCCATTTGATCACTTAAAGATGTACTGACTTTTTCACAAGGAAGGAGGATTTTTCTCCTCCTTGAATGGATTTGTGTACATAAGCTCTTGAGGGAAGTATGGGATCTTATTTATTTCTTGATCTTCATTTAATGTAAGCTGCTCAATAAATATTTTTCACTGATCCTATCACCAGTCTCTTACCTAGTTCTCCTGGTGGTCGGTGGATTGATTTCTTTTGTGAGATGGTTGCTGGAGGAAATGCACAGAATGCAGTGAATACAAGGTTCCAGGGATTTTTTTCCCTGCAAATTCAATAGGTTTTTATGGGAAATGTCAATAAAACCAAAGAAAACTGACTTTGTTTAGAATATATTATCTTATTTAAAACATGCACTTTCCGCTACCTCTTCTTTCTAACACCTTCAGAAAGTGGATTCTATAATATTATCAGTTCTAGAGGCATTGAATCCAAGGGATGATAACCCATAAAATTTGTAAAAGTGTCCAGAGATGAATTTGGAGCAATGACAATTTGAAAAGTGCCTTAAATAGTCAAAGTAAATCAGACAAATGCTAAATCAATCAGAGACGTCATATAACCATACTGTATTGCTTTTTGCAAATACAGGAGGACACTGGGGTTTCACTGTTTTTTTGTATCACTTCACTCTAGCCCATGAGGATCATGAAGTTGCAGTTTATTAAACAATCTAAAAACATTGGAATGGAATATAAATTACTATATATAAATTAGCAAGAAATGAAACATGCTGTATTCAGGAAAAAGAAATGACTAGATCAGATATTTTGGGAAGTTAGATAATAGAAAAGAGAGATGTTATTAACAATACTGTTATATTTCAAGAATAAACTCTCATTGTCTACACCTGATTATTCATAAACCTAAGTATCTCTAAGGGGGTTGAGAATTTTTACCGTTGCTTGGTTTTTACTTGCAAGGCTTAGAGCCAGATTATTTTCTCTTTTTGTACATCTCACTAAGTATTTGGCATGATTTGTTCCAAACTAAACTATGCTGTAAATACTAAATCAAACTTCAGATGAACTAAAAAAGAATAGATGATAAAGGGGAACTGTAAATAATAAATCTAATAGATAAATATTAAATTTTAAAATGCATCCTTATTTCCCCAGATTTGCCTACCGAGTGGGGACTCACAGTCAGAGCTTGCTTTAAGGGCACCCAGCTTGCAGGGAGGGGCAGCGTGACCGTCTGGGCAACTTAGGTTAAATAGTGAGAGTTGACGTCAGTTGAACGCTTACTCTGTTCAAGTCCCTGTGCTAAACACATTGTCTATCGTTCCTTTAATATATGCTTATAGAATCCTTCCCAAATCCTGTAATGCAGGCATTATTATCCATTGAAAAGAAAAAAGAAAAGAAAACAGGCTCAGAGAGTTTAATCAACTTGCCTAAATCTATCTAGGTAGTGAGTGACTGAGATGATTTACCTAGGCAGGTCTATAACCACTTCATTAAAGAACAGAAAATGAGTTTATTTTCAATTAAATTATCCTAATTGTTATCCTCCACTATAAAATTCAGTACAGATGCTCGATTCACCATTTCTCAAAGGCAAAAAGCCTAGGAGGCTTCATGAACCTACCAGGCTGTGTTAGACTGCAGGCCAGAATCGGGTTTTAGTGAATGGCAGCCACACACCCCTGCAATTTAGCAAAGTACGCTTGAAGGACTGAAATTCTCCAGGGCCCTGGAGACTGCATTGCCAGGCAGGTGTCTGTCTGCACTTGAGCGCCAGCTGAATGCGGAAACCCGAATGGGAATGTTGTACCTAATGAGAGACCACCACGAGCCACTGAACCGAGTGCCTGACCCGGTTATGCTTTTGTCACATAGGTGAGTTTTTGCGGCACGATTTGGCACCTACTGCCACAAGCTATGGGCTCAGATAGCTTGTGTTCAAATCCATCTCAGCAGCTTAATTGTCAATGTGACCATTTTGGCGAGTTACGTACCCTCAGTCTCTTGGTCTGTTGAAAGTACAACCAAGAAGCAGCCTTTGTCTCCGTCTATAAACAACTGTAGAACAGCAGTGTGTTTCTTCAAGGGGTTGGGGACAGCTTGTTGCTGAAGAGATTGAGGTTATTAGCTAGTGAGGTTTAGTTAGTATGATAATGAAGGCACAAGGGAAATTTTCAAAAAACAGTTGGGTTTTAATTAGATAATGTGAATTTAGCTAAGAAGAGGCATAGACCACAACTATCAAAAGACAAGAGCTAGTACTGTAACCTAACAACACAGTGGTGAAAGGTAGTAGGAAACAAATAAACATAAATGTGAAATAATTCAACCTGGAGTGCCAAAACAGTACTCGAATTTCTCCATTTTATTAAGAAAGGTCTCAAATAGTATGATACGGAATCACTTATATTTTAGAAAAACATTAACTATAAATAATTCTAATGGAAAAATCAAGCACTATTCTGACTAGCGGCTTAAAAGTCTGCCTTTTCTGCCGTTTGGAAGTAACAGGGCCCACTGTTTAATTAATTACTGGTAAAGATAAATCAACTTAACATATGTTATCTCAATTAATCAACCCAGCAACCTTTGCAAGATAGAGATTTTCCCATGAGCACACTGAGGTTTAGTGAGGGCAAATACCATCCGCACCTTGAGAGGTGAAACCAGGACCGAAGCTCTTGTCTTCATCGCGGTCCTGTGTGGCCACCTTGAATGCAGGGAAACTCTCAGGCAGTGAGAAGGTCACAAGATTTCCCCTCATCGTGAAACAGACATGTTCAGTACTTTGTGAACTTACCAGTGAAAAGCTAAATGAACACAAAAATATGAGAGCACAGAGGTTTAAAAAAACCTGAACAAAGCCAGTGGATTTCAGAGTCTGGGGCCTTGTCTGGTTTCTTGGTCGGTAATAATGAACTTATGAACCTCTCAGAAAAACAGAGACATTTGTAAGGGAAAATATGTAAAACATGATAATCCTTTGGTCTGTTCTTATAAAATATAGCCATCTCTCTCAGACAGCCAAATTAGTCATGACCTATACATTCTTTTTAAAGTACATCATGGAGTGCATTTAAAGTTACAAAATGTGTTACTCAGGGCAGAAATAGAGTAACAGTTGTTATGACCAAATTAAAGGCTCCCCTCAATCTCTCCTTTATTGACAATATCAGTACACAGGAGCATTACAGCCTTCAAATAAAGTGCTGTTTTCTCAACCTAGAAGATTTGGTGGGAAATAACTTCGGAAATTGACGTTCTTTTTAGTTAATGTTTACAGATACTTCGGTTTTTTCTTAATGCTCTCTCTGTGCTCTGTTCTGCAATTTGTCACGTTCCTGCAATTTTTTGTTTACCCCTCTCTCCCTTCCTAAACTGTGAACCAGTGGAGTGTGGGGCTTTGTGTGTGATTCCTCTTTGTGCACCCACAGCTTAAAAATGATCTGTGAGTTTATAATGACACTAAAAAAGAAAAAAGGGAGAAAGAGAAACGACTCTTCAGAAAAGGATGTCAGACAACGAATGTAAAAGGGCTGATAGAATCAGTAAATCACCATTTTCCAACCACTAACACAACGGCATTCAGGAAAGGACCGTCAGTGGATACTCAAATCACTGGGTAGTTAAAATATTGTTGGGGAACAGGATATTCACTGTCAAAGAATCAAACACACATTTATTATAAATTATCCAGAAAAAAGTATATCTTTTACAATTAAAGAAATCTGGCAGACACACCTTAACCGAGTGATAAAAATTCATATCAACAATAATTAGACAGATTCTTTCTTCTCTTCTTTTTTTTTTTTCTTTTTGAGACAGAGTCTCACTCTGTTGCCCGGGCTAGAGTGCCATGGTGTCAGCCCAGCTCACGGCAACCTCAAACTCCTGGGCTCAAGTGATCCTCCTGCCTTAGCCTCCCGAGTAGCTGGGACTACAGGCGTGTGCCACCATGCTGGGCTAATTTTTTTTCTATATATTTTTAGTTGTCCAGCCAATTTCTTTCTATTTTTAGTAGAGATGGGGTCTCACTCTTGCTAAGGCTAATCTTAAACTCCCGACCTTGAGCAATCCTCCCGCCTTGGCCTCCCAGAGTGCTAGGATGAGTCAGCTGTGTTAATCAAAAGATGCTAAAACTGATGCGTGAAAGTATGATGGGGAATAAGATATTTATGTAGTCTCAGAGTATTTAGCTAATTACTTATTAATTAGAGAAAACTGGGAAACACCATCTTAACCAAGTTTTCAAAGTTAAAATCAGCAGATAAAGGACACAAAT
The DNA here is from genome assembly GCA_963575035.1 of Avahi laniger. Taxonomy (NCBI): domain Eukaryota; kingdom Metazoa; phylum Chordata; class Mammalia; order Primates; family Indriidae; genus Avahi; species Avahi laniger. The sequence continues at coordinate 5,288 of CAUYSK010078550.1, read as the reverse complement.
TGACATCTTGTGGGTCTTGCTAGGATGCACTGAGGAGATCACAACATCTTTTATGTGGTATTTCCATCAAAATGCACGAACCATGAGAAAATATCATACAAAACCAATTGAGGGACTTTCTACAAAGTAACTATTCAAAGTAACAAGAGCATGAAAGAGAGAGTAAGACTGGGGAAATCTTTTAGATTGAAGGGATCTAAAATCATGTCAACTGAACATAGCACATGATCCTGGATTCGATCCTGGATCCATAGTGGACATTGTCGGGATGTATGGCAAAATTTTAATGGGTCCTATGGATTAGATGATTATATTGAAACAATGTTAATTTCATGATTTTGATGGTTATAGAACTTTGTAGAAGGATATCCTTGTATATAGAAAACACACACTGAAATATTAAGGGATAATATGGTATCATGTCTGCAACTTATTCTCAAGTGGTTCAGAAATGTTGACAGAGAATCTGGGAGATGGGTATATAAGAGTTTTGTGTACATTTTGGAAACTTTTAGGAAAATTTCCAATGACAACAATTAGTTCAAAATGCTAAGTTGAAAAACAGTAAAAAAAAAAAAAAGGTGGGGAGAGACTTTTATTTGAAATATCAAAACACATAGCCATGTATTTTGTAATTTAAAAAAAGCAACCACAATAGAAGTTGATATTTAGGACTGAATGAAAATGAATTTACTTATTCAAATTTGTGGAATATAACTATGATGATAGTTGGGAGAAATTATAAAACTTTTAGTACTTATATTAGAAAATAAGCATATATGTAATTTGTGCAAACATGGATGAGCCTGGAGAAAATTAAGTTAGGTGAAATAAGTCAGCCACAGACAGACAAATACCATATGCTCTTATATGTGAAATAGAAAAAAGTGGAACTCATAGGAGAAGAATGTAGAATAGTGGTTACCATAGTTGGGAATGAGGGGTTGGGGAAGATGTTGGTCAAAGGACACAAAATTTTGGGTAGACAGTAATAATAAGTTCATGAAATCTACTGTACATCATGGTGACTGCAGTTAATATGTAAGGGAATTTCAAAAAGTTCATGGAAAATGCATATAATGAAAAAACTATACATGGATTTCAATTTTTTTTGCACCAAAATAAACTCATCCTAACTTGTTATAACATGTCTGAACAGGATCCAGTTTGAGTTACTAGGAAGGATAACACATCAGTTTGAAAAAAAGCTACTATCAGAGCAACAAGGATTCTGCTAAAACTGAAGCAACCACAAACATCAAATTTAGGGGTGGAAGAATGGTGAAATCACTGAGGCTTTACGAAAAGTTTAGGAAGACAAGAAATCAGCAGATTACAAATGGACAACTTGTTTTCAAAAGGGACGAGATGGTGTTGAAGATGAAGCCCACGGTGGCAAACTATCCATACCAATTTGTGAGGAAAAAAAAAATCATCTTGGTCATGCCCTAATTGAAGAGGACTAACGATTAATAGCACAAACAGTAGCCAACATCATAGACATCTGAACTGGCTCAACTTACACAATTCTGATAGAAAAATTAAAGTTGAGCAAACTTCCCATTTGATGGGTGCGAAAACCATTGCATTCAGAACAGCTGCAGACAAGAACAGAGCTTTCAATGGAAATTTTAAACTAGTGGGATCAAAATCCTGAAGCATTTCTTCAAAGAATTGTAACAGGAGGTGAGACATGGCTTTGCCAGTACAATCCTGAAGACAAAGCACAATCAAAGCCAAGGCTACCAAGAGGTGGACATATCCAGTCAAAGCAAGAGCAGACTGGCCAAGAGCAAAGGTCATGGCAAGATTTTTGGGATGCTCAAGGCATTTTGCTTGTTGACCTTCTGGAGGGTCAAAGAATGATCATTTGGCTATTAAGAGAGGGTTTTGAGAAAGTCAGCCAAAGCTTTAGTGGGAAAAATGCCCAGGAAAGCTTTACTAGAGCCCTTCTCCGCTACAACAATGCTCCTGTTTATTCCTCTCATCAAACAAAGACAGTTTTGTGAAAGTTTCAGTGGAAAATCATTAGATATCCACCTTACCATACTGACTTGCCTCTTTCTGACTCCTTTTTGTTTTCTACTCTTAAAAAAAAGTTATGAAGGGCACCCATTTTTCTTTAATTATGTAAAAAAGACTGCATTGATAGAGTTAAATTCCCAGGAACCCCAGTTCTTTGGGGATGAACTAAATGGCTGGTGTCATCACTTACAAAGTGTCTTGACCTTGATGGAGCTTGTGTTGAGAAATAAAGTTTACATTTTTTATTTTTATCTTTTAGTTCCATTTTCCCATGAACTTTTAAAGTCCCCTTGCATGAAATTTGCTGAGAGTAAATTTTAAGTGTTTTTAGCACAAGAAAATGACAAGTATGTGAGGTAACGCATATGTTAAACAGCTTGATTTAGCCATTTCACAATAAACACATATATCAAAACATCATGTTGTATGTCATAAATGTATACAATTTTCACTTATCACTTAAATAAATGAATTTTTAACAAATAATAGAATATAAATATGAAGGACACACTAATAGTTTGTGCCTATTGATGTGATGCATTTGAGCAAGACATTATATGATTGTAATACTTTTGTCAAAAAATACTTCAACCGATTCTAATCATAAGGCAATCAGTAGACAAATTAAAATTGTGGAACATTCTGCAAAATACTTGGCCCAAATGCTTCAAAAATGTCAGTGTCATGAAAGTCTGATCTTTGTTTGACCCGGAAGTAAAACAAAACAAAACAAAAACTTGTGTTATTATTTAGACAATTGGAAACATTTGAAGATAATATTAGTATATAGTATTAGGGAAATTTGAACATAATGGAATATTACTATAGAGTATTAAATACTCAGATTGTGATAATGGTATTCTGTTTCGGTAGAAGAGTGTCTTTGTTTGGGAGGGGTGTGTGTCATGGCATCAGCAATGACAGGTACACAATAAATGTGGCAAATGTTAACACCTGGCAAACCTAGGGGACGAGTTCTCTGACAATTCAATGTTCATTGTATTGTGACGCTTTTTTCAATGTTTTCGAAGATTTGAAATTTAAGAAACATTTGTTAAGCACTATGTGCAGGGAATATAAAATGAATAAATAAGGCTCCCTTTCCCAAGAAAATCCTAGTTTTGTGGAAGACACAGCACGATCACATTCCTGTAGTGTGTGCTGGTAGGTGCATAAATGCAGATGTGAAAAAGCATGCAGTGACACAAAGAGATGTAAAGGTGATAGGAAACCAAGGACAGGGAGTGGGAGGAGGAGAGGGGAAAAAAACCACCTATTGGGTACAGTGAACACTATTAGGGTGATGGGCACACTCAAAACCCCAACTTAAGCATTATATTAGATATCCATATGACAAAAACATCTGTACCCTCTTGATATTTTGGAAAAAAAAAACCCACAGTGAATGGGGAGAGAATTTTGTTAATAAAATTATTATCATTATGGAAATATCAGAAATAAAGAAAAACTTAGAAAAGTCAAATTCTCATATACCATGGTCCAGAGATAATTGTTAGTATTTTGTGATTTAATTTTATTTCCGTTTTTCATGTATTGTGTACATGTTCTTTCCTTCCTACTGGAGGGTGGAAGTCACGGGGAATTTTCAGTTCTGTCCTCTTTTTCACTCATTATATCATTGCAGAGTATTTTCCGTGCTATTCACATTTCTTTGAAACTTCCATTTTAATGGCATCATTGTATTCAATTATATTCCCCCATTGTTGAAGATTTGGACCATTTCCAAATGTTCTCTATTTATAAATGATTATAATAAGGAAATGATTCATAGAAAAAGGGTTTGGATAGCAAAAGAAAATGGTGGTAATAGTGTAAAAGTAAACTTTTGATATTCATTTTGATATACTTCTTTCACTCATTTTATGAGATGCTGCCTTTTATCTAATTTTCCAGTTAGTTTTTAATCCTGTTATATATCTAAATAATTTTACTATATTAGCTCCCAGTAGTATTTGATATTGAAGTAACAATATAATAACATAAGGTTATAAGTTAACATTAAATATTTGCAACATGTGGGCTGGGCGCGATGGCTCATGCCTGTAATCCTAGCTCTCTGGGAGGCCAAGGCGGGCGGATTGTTTGAGCTCAGGAGTTCGAGACCAGCCTGAGCAAGAGTGAGACCCGTCTCTACAAAAAATAAAAATAAATTAATTGGACAACTAAACATATATAGAAAAAATTAGCTGGGCATGGTGACGCATGCTTGAAGTCCCCAGCTACTCGGGAGGCTAAGGCAGAAGGATCGCTTGAGCCCAGGAGTTTGAGGTTGCTGTGAGCTAAGCTGACGCCACGACACTCACCCCAGGCAACACAGTGAGACTCTGTCTAAAAAAAAAAAAAAAAAAAAAAATTTGCAACATGTGAAATTATAATTCTCTTGATTTTTCAACTTCAGAAAGAAATTTAATCTAAAATACATTTCAAAGAAAACACTTTATTATAGTAAAAATAATTGTCCTTATTTAACATCCCTCTCCCTCTAACTTTCCCCCAAACTTCTTCTACTATGGATTTTACTACCTCTTGAAATGAAAATGTCTCAGTGCATTTATGTAAATATATCTGAAAGATAAATTACTTAATGAATTAACAGTTAAAGATAAATCTTCACCTATCCCATTGGGAACAAATATAGTACTGTTTTGAAAAGTTTAAAGAGAAAAGGTATTTTCATATACTATTTATGGGAGTGTAATGTGATAGAATTTTTTTGTAGGATATCACAGCAACATTCATTAAAAATTTAAATGTGCATAACCATGTTCTTATTTTAAGGTTTTAGAAACATATATAGACAACTTTTAGTTGTCCTTGGGGGACAAAGAATAACATGAATAATGGAAACCTTGACCTCCACTGACAGTCGAGTCACACACGTGCTTCAGTCCCCTCTTTCATTAAAGATTTTATTAAATCGTCTAAGAAATAGCAAAATCATGAACAACAATGATTCCCTGCTTTATTCTGTCTCCAAAATACTCTTGGCAGATATGTTAGTAATTAGTGAATTAGCTAAACAGTCAGCCACAGTGAGACAGCGTAGAAGCAAAACGCTTCTATAATCCCCACACAGGACAGCAAGCCACTGAATAGCTTCGGTTTGACTGTGCAGTACATATAAATTATGCCTAACAAATCCCTTCTGCTCAGCCCTCTCATTACATCATGCAAAATGCATTGTATAGAGTAAATCTTCCCACAGATGGTTCACAGTAGAGGATGTGCTGGAGTTTCAATGG
>CAUYSK010078548.1:0-35376 GCA_963575035.1 Avahi laniger | reverse complement strand
TAGTACAGATGGGGTCTCGCTCTTGCTCAGGCTGGTCTCCAACTCGAACTCCTAACCTCAAGTGATCCTCCCACCTCAGCCTCCTTGAGTACTAGGATTATAGGTGTGACACTGGGCCTCTCTCAGCTATTTTTTTTTTTTATATTTATTATTTACCAATTAATTTCCTTCTATTTTTGGTAGAGATGAGGTCTCGCTCTTGCTCAGGCTGGTCTCGAACTCCCGAGCTCAGAACGATCCGCCCACCTCGGCCTCCCAGAGAGCTAGGATTACAGGCGTGAGCCACCGCGCCCGGCCTCTCTCAGCTATTTTTAAGACAGCTCTTTAGAATATGCTGTTAGACCTTTGTTTCAAGTCCTTGTCCTTACAATTGGAATAGCCAAAGTAGAGAAGAGGCCAGAGGAGGGAGGTGAGAGCTCTCTGTTTCTTTCAGCATGAGAAGGATATGCTAATAGGGCAGTCTCAGAGCTAACAAGAGTATTTTGCTCACATTCCTTTAGAGGCAATTTATGTCTTTTTCTGATGCCTTCCTCAAAGGTTTGAGTGCTCCTATCTCTCTGAGATGCTATGCCTAGTTCTCAGAATTTTTGAGGCTTGCTAATGTGTTCCTGTCATCATTTGTCATTGTCCAGAGTGAAGGTCCATCTCATTATTCATCCTTTTTTGTAGTTTCATCTTCATACTACTCAGAGTTTCATCTTCCCGTGAACCAGGCTCATGGTTTCATTCCTTTCCAAGACTTTTCTACTTAATTCTCTGAAATGTCATTTTTCATGTTAAAACTCTCCATTGAGTTAAATTGTTTGTAAGATGTTTTTCGCCAGGAGGCAGAATCAGAGTCTTCATTCTCTTCATTCATGCCTATTCTGTTCCTTTACTGCGGTGGCTGTTCAGCCTGGTTTGCTTCTGTTCCTTCTGTGTAGTTATTAATACCCTCTTCACGTAATCATTTTCTGGTTTAGGTGATAGATCATACAAAGTCATCCTAGCTATTATTCCGGTATCTTTTTGCAAAACCCCTTTTCCTCTGAAGTTAATGCTGTCTGACAATATAGTGCTGTTTCCCTCATTATTATCAGTTATTGTATACCCTGTGGTCTCACCCTTGGATTCATTGTCTTCTCTACTGTCCTCTTTGCCATTATCCTGAGATGATTTTGACCCATCCAATCCTCCCAAGCTCCTGGTTCCTTGACTTTCACCTCCTTTGCTTTCATTTTTATTCCTATTATGCCTGCTTTTTGACATTACCAACATCTAAATTTGTCAACTCTCTTCTTTTGTTTTTACTTCCTTCTCCATAGTGCCTAAAACACACTTTTGCCAGCACTCTCCACTTTGCCTTTTTATTCTTCCCTTGACAGTGCTAACAAAACTCTAACCCTGGTTTATTCTTGTTTTTGTCTCTCTCTGCCCTGTACCCAGGCTGCTAAGACAAAAAAGCTCACAACCGTGCAGATAGGTTTCCTCTCTGTCTCGACTGGGCCTTCAGAGCTACTGTAGCTAAATGCAGTAAGGTGTCCTGGATTGGATCCTGGAAAAGAACAAGCACATTGTTGGAAAAACTGGCGAAATCCAAAGAAACTCTGAAATTTAGTTAATAGTGATGTACCAATGTTGGTTTCTTAGTTTCGACAAAGTACTGTGGTAATACATTAATATGTTGTTAACATCATGGGGAACCGAGGGAAATTTCTGTGTTATCTTCATAACTCTTGTGTAAGTCTAAATTATTCCTAAATAAAGTTTATTAAAAAAAATACTATTGGCTGGATGTGGTGGGCTCATGCCTGTAATCCTAGCACTTTGGAAGGCTGAAGTGGGAGAATCGTTTGAGGTCAGGAGTTCAAGACCAGCCTGAGCAACATAGCGGGAGCCCTCTCTCTACAAAAAATGAAAATATTAGCCGGGCATGGTGGCGTATGTCTGTAGTCCCAGCTACCCGGGAGGCTGAGACAGGAGGATCACTTGAGCCCAGGAGTTTGAGGCTGTGGTGAGCTATGATGATGCCATTGCACTCTAGCCAGGGCAACAGAGCAAGACCATGTCTTTTTTTTGTTTGTTTGTTTGAGACAGAGTCTCACTCTCTTGCCTGGGCTAGAGTGTCGTGGCATCAGCCTAGGTCACAACAACCTCAAACTCCTGGGCTCAAGCGATCCTCCTGCCTCAGACTTCCAGGTAGCTGGGACTACAGGCATACGCCACCATGCCCAGCTAATTTTTTCTATTTTTAGTTGTTTGGCCAGTTTCTTTTTATTTTTAGTAGAGACGGGGTCTCACTCTTGGCTCAGGCTGGTCTCGAACTCCTGAGCTCAAACGATCCGCCCACTTCGGCCTCCCAGAGTGCTGGGATTACAGGTGTGAGCCACCGCGCCAGGCCAAGACCCTGTCTTGAAAAAAATATATACACACACACCAAAACTATTGTACCACAGCAGCCATCGATTTCTTTATTCTCCTTGAACCCTACCCTGTCATCTTCTCTGTCATTTGCCTACTTGTCTGAGAAAATTGAGGCCATGAAATATGAATTCCCTTCAATTTCCTACCGTTTCCCCCTACCCCTCGCAAAAACAGACAAAGCAGAAAAGCACAGAAATAACCTTGGAGGCATCCTAAGTCATTTGGATCTACTTTCTTTTCTTTTTCTTTCCTTTTTTTCCCCAGATACATTCTGTACAGATGGATCTACTTTGCTTTTGTCACAAGTGGATAGGAATAAAGTTTTTCTTCCCATTGTTTGAAACCCCATCTTTCCTGCCTTCCCAGAGACTTCATTTACATCATATTTTTGCCGAATTGTTTGTTCACCTTTTGATTCTAGTATTTTTCCATTGGGATATTTTCATCTTTCTTTCTTTCTTTCTTTTCTTTCTTTTCTTTCTTTTCTTTCTTTTCTTTCTTTTCTTCCTTCCTTCCTTCCTTCCTTGCTTCCTTCCTTCCTTCCTTCCTTTCCTTCCTTTCCTTCCTTTCCTTCCTTTCCTTCCTTTCCTTTCTTTCTTTTCTTTCTTTTCTTTCTTTTCTTTCTTTCTTTCTTGCCATTTTCCTCCTTTAGTGGCAGGGATACTTTCATCTAAAGCAAAAAATTGAAATTTTCTTTTCACTCTGCTTCATTTCTCTTCTCCCTTTCACAGCTAAAGAGTTGACTGTATAGTGGTCCTCCCTTCCTCACCTCCCAGTCACTCCTCACGCTACTGAAATCTGGTTTTGTCCCCCTACCACATTCCTATAACTGCATTCTTCTAGGTTACTAGTGACTTCTCTGTTGAAGGGCAATGAAGACACTTCAGTCCTTCCCTTTTTTGACTTTTGAAACTTTTGAATACTTCCAAAAAAATTTGTACCGGTGCTGTCTTAATTGCATGCACACTTTAGAAAGTTATTAGGAAAAGAATTACTTGTAATTCCACTACTCAGAAGTAAATATTAACATTTTGGGGACTATCCATATGTATACACCCAGTGTATTTTAAAATGTGTTGAATATAATCATATTCTCTGTAAATTGCCTTGAACGCTTAATATATTGTTGATGTCTTTTCACATCAGTAAGTATAGTTAGTTACATTATCACCTCTCCCTTCCCTGCTGGTTTTTAGATCTAATTCATTCTCTTTCAGGTATCTTCAATGATCCCTCTAAAGTACAAATTTCATCCTGAACTCTTGGCTACCAGATCTTTTTATAACCTTTCATTGCCCCCTTGGCCTATAAAATACAAAGACTTTTGTGATATAGCCACTCACTGCTATATTAATCTTCACTTTAGTTTTTAGCCTTATTGAACAAATTGATAATCTTCCCAAATAACCTAACTCTTTTCACCTTTAGCATTCCCTCCATCTCCCTCTTTCCCCTCTTAGTCTTAAAGACTTTGCTCTGGGGTACCCTTGTTTAACTTTTGGTTGTAACTCTGTGGATTCACTTTTAAATCTGTGCCTCCTTATCCTGTCTCTACTCCTGAATTCAAAGTTTTTTGGATATCTTCTCAGGCACCTTGCGTTTATTTTGTGCAAAACCATACTCACTGTCCTTCCTCTAAAATTGTTTCTTTTCTATTTTCTGCTTGCTTTTACACTTTACAATATGGATTTGAAAAGTATCCCACCCTCAATATTGAATCTTATAGATTCCAGTCCATTTGTGCATCCTGTTTTAGATTTTCCTTTCCAGAGGGAGCAGTGCTTTTTCTTTTCTTTTTTTTTTTGAGACAGAATCTTGCTCTGTTGCCTGGGCTAGAGGGCAGTGGCATTATCATAGCTCACTGCAGCCTCAAACTCCTGGGCTCAAGCAATCCTCTGCCTTGGCCTCCCAAAATGCTAGGATTATAGGTGTGAGCCACCATGCCCGGCTACAGTGCTTTTTCTACTTTGGGAAATACTTTATGTAGTAGGTGTTTGAATGGATCTTTGGTTTTATAGAGGTCATTCTGAGGGATAGAAGGGTGGGTTTCTGGGGGAAGAGAATGGCATGAGCAGAACTAAACAAGAAGGAAAATGCAGTGGACTATAGAGTGTTCTTATTTGGCTTTGAGTTGGGATATAAAACAATAGAGGATTGAGTTTAGGGGGGCATGGTTTGTCAGATTGGTAGGAACTGGAATATTAGGAGTTTTGGTCATACATAGAAGGGTTAATGGAGTGTCTTTAATGAGGGATGTAGGCCATGACCGGAATGGTGCTTTGGGCTGAGTCAGGGAAGCAAATTAGAAATTTTACTGTAATAATCCATACATGCATTAATAGAATTTAGAATATAATGAAAGAAGAATGCAAGAGAATCTTGAAGGAAGAGTTGGCCAAATTTGAGACAAAATGGCTGAATATGAGGGATAGAGGAGTTTCAGAGGACTCTGGGCATTGAGGTCCTGTTGACCAGTAAACTGTGGAAACAATGACGCCTTGGTCTGTTGATGATGAGATAGATATTTAGGAGGGGCAGGCAGTTGGAAGTGCCATATTGGTTGTGGGAGAAAAAAATTAAATTTGTAATTAATGGCAGGAATGGGCCCGCCCCCCCCCCGGGGGAGCATTTAGAAATTTCGGGGAGAATTTTTTGTTGCTGTTGTTATAATGACAGCCTTACTCCCTGCATGCCTTCTTTGTCACTCCATGATTTGGTTGGCAGAGTTCTTTCTACAAGGTTGGTAGAAAAATTTGAGATAATGTCTGGACAGAATTTATAGTTAAATAAACTATAGGTACTCAGAGGCAAGTTAGAAAAGAAGAGAAAATTTTAGGGAATGCTGACTTGAGAGAATAAAGATAGAAAAAAAAATATCAGAATGGTGCTAGTCATGGTTTCAAGAAAGGACAATTTAGAGAGGCAGAATATGGAACACAGCATCCAGAACGTGGTTCAGATTCTGAATTGCTTTATAAATTCAGAGCTGTTTTCTAAAGGTTACAAATCTTCTAGGAGTTTGAGTTGGTAACATTTGGTTAGGTGGGGTTTAAAACGATGACGAAGCCTATGCTCATTTCAATATCTCACTACATCCTTAGAAAAGACTATTCAGAAATAATGCACAGTTTCTGTTCCAAGTAATTTATAATTCAGAAGCATGGTACAAGACAGTCCTTCCAGTACATATAAATACATTAAACCTGGGCTTAATTCAAGTTGATTTGGATGGAGCAATCTGGCATGCGGAACTCAGAATTAAGAGTACAATATTTTAACCGCTTAAGTTAGATTTCTTCAGCAGTTATACCTCTTAGATTTCCTGCTTTAATTTGTAAAGGATAATTAGCAGAACACTCTTCTGAGTCATGTAGGTCTCTTTACTTGATAATTAAATTGCTTGGGTTACCATTCTTAGGTTCTTAAGAGTTCTTCAGAAATCTTTACATTAAGAAATAATTTTCTTGTGGAAAACATGTTGTAAATGGTAGTTGGGTTCCTAGTTCAAGGTATTAAAAAAATTTCAGAGCTTTTATTGTTTGTGCATTATGGTAGTTTTGCAGTACCTGAAGATTTATAGGTGGGATGATAAAGTTGTCTGGAACAAGATTTCCTTGCTTTTTGTTTCTGAGATGCTGGCTGAATCCAGAGCTTCTTTTGTAATTCAAGACTGTTGCCTGCAATTGGTTAGGTTATGTACTACACAACTCTAGGGGCTCCATTTATATCATTTGTATTACTGGTGCTCTTGGAGTTTTGTACTTTCCACAATGTATGTGGCCATATGTGATGGCCTTCTAGTAAGTTAAAGGGGAAAACATTAAATCACTAACAGTGATTTTAGTATTTTCTCAAATACCAAATAGTTTTTTTTTTTTTGAGACAGAGTCTCACTCTTTTGCCTGGACTAGAGTGAGTGCCATGGCATCAGCCTAGCTCACAGCAACCTCTAACTCCTGGGCTCAAGAGCAGTCCTCCTGCCTCAGCCTCCCTAGTAGCTGGGACTATGGGCATGTGCCGCCATGCCCTGCTATTTTTTTCTATTTTTAGTTGTCTGGGTGATTTCTTTTTTTCAAATTTTTAGTAGAGACGGGGACTCACTCTTGCTCAGGCTAGTCTGGAACTCCTGGCCTCAAGCAATCCTCCCCCTCAGCCTCCCAGAGTGCTAGGATTACAGGCATGAGCCACCATGCCTGGCCTCCGATATTTTCTTACCAGTTTAAAATGTAGTGATTTGGTGTTTGTGAAGATCTTAAAAGCAATCAATATAAGCTGTTTAATTTTTAACCCCTTTGAAATACTTCAGGACTGTTGCATGTGGTCACGTGAGTTACGTAGTGTCATGTATCAGCAGCAAACCATAACAAGCCTCATTGGCTTGTGGTTTTTTTTCCCTTCTTTTTTGTCCTGTAAAGTACTTGGAATCATTCCTCCGATGATGAATAGTAACTTCACTAATATCCTATTAATATATTTGCTTTCTTTCTGTCATACAGTAAATTTTGTTTTGATGCAGAATCATATTGTAATCATTTTGAAGACATTTAAAGCAGCAGTTAAAACTAAAAGTCAGCCCTTGTGCAGACAACTGTGACATAACTGCCACCCATCCAATAGCAGTTGTCACATGGTATTGATTCAGGATGCCTTCTAATTTCAGAGAAATTAAAAAAAATGTGTCTTATGTTTTTGGATCATCAGTTGCTTAAGAGATGAGGAGGGCACTAAGTTTATGGCAGCTTGAGTCCAGTGTGTACTCGCCTCATCTGGCCAGGGAGCAGGGATTCTCTCCTGGAATCCACTTAGTTGACATAGAGCCAGAAATACCTTTCAGAAGGAGGACAGATAAATAAATAGTTGATTATGGTGGTTAACATACTTTTACTTTGCTATTTCTAAGTTTTAAACTAATTTCTAATTTATTACTTTTTAGATCATTTAAACAGAGGCAACAGTCAGGATGATGTGATGTATCTTAGAGATATTTTACAGTAGTATACAGTTGTCCCTCAGTATCTGTTGGGGAATGGTTCTGGGACCCCCCTCAGATGCTACAGTCCTTGGATGCTCCAGTTCCTGATATAAAATAGCATAGTATTTGCATATAACCTATGCACATCCTCCTGTATACTTTAAATTATCTCTAGATTACTTATAGTAGTTAATATAATGTAAATGCTCTGTAAATAAATCCTATACTATGTTCTTTAGAGAATAATGACAAGGAAAAAAGTCCATACATATTAGATACAGGCACAATTTTTTTTTCCTTGTGTATTTTTGATCTGTAGTCAGTTGAATTCATGGATGTGGAAGGCTGACTCTATTTACAGTTTTTACAGTATCTTCCTTTTTTTAAATTAAATTAAATATTGTTTCTGAGCATTATGGGGGTACAAATGTTTTGGTTACATAAATTGCTTTTGTACCGTTTGGGTCAAAGTTATAAGTGTGCCTATCACCCAGATAGTGTGCCTTGTACCTGTTAGATGTGAATTTACTTATCCTCTCCTACCCCTCCTACCTGTTTGATTTCTTTTTTTTTTTTTTTGGAGACAGAGTCTTGCTCTGTTGGCCAGGCTAGAATGCCATGGCATGAGGCTAGCTCACAGCAACATCAAATTCCTGGGCTTAAGCAATCCTTCTGCCTCAGCCTCCTGAGTAACTGGGACTATAGGCATGCGCCACCATGCCCGGCTAATTTTTTTTTATATGTATATTTTTAATTGTCCAGCTAATTTCTTTCTATTTTTTAGTGGAGACAGGGTCTCGCTCTTGCTCAGGCTGGTCTTGAACTCCTGACCTTGAGCGATCCTCCCACCTTGGCCTCCAGAGTGCTAGGATTACAGGCATGACCTGTTTGATTTCTGAGGAGTTTTATTTCCGTATGTACACGAGTGTTATTCATTTAGTTCCAGTTTAATGATGAGTACATGTGGTATTTGTTTTTCCATTTTTGTGACACTTCACTTAGAAGAATGGTCTCCAGTTCCATCCAGGTTAATACTAGAGGTATTAGTTCACAATTTTTTTTTATGGCTGAGTAATACTCTGTAGTATACATATATCACATTTTATTGATCCACTCTTGTATTGATGGGCACTTGGGTTGTTTCCACATCTTCGCAATTGTGAATTGTGCTGCTGTAAACATTCGAATGCAGGTGTCTTTTTTATAAAATATCTTTTTTTCCTTTGGGTAAATACCCAGTAGTGGGATTGTTGGATCAAGAGGTAGGTCTACTTTTAGTTCTTTGAGGTATCTCCATACTAGTTTCCATAGATGTGTACTTGTTTGCCGTCCCACCAACAGTGTATGTGTTCCTGTCTCTTTGTATCCATGTCAGTATTTGTTGTTTTGGGATTTTTTGATCTTCGTTTTTGTTTTTTAGACAGGGTTTTTCTCTGTCACCTAGGCTAGGATGCAATAGCATCATCATAGCTCATTGCAACCTCAAACTCCTGGGCTCAAGCTATCCTCCTACCTCAGCCTTCTGAATAGCTGGGACTACAGGCACAGGCCACCACACCCTGGCTAATTTTTTAATTTTTTGTAGAGATGGAGGTCTCACCTTGTTGCTCAGTCTGGTCTTGAACTCCTGGCCTCAAGCAGTCCTCCCACTTCAGCCTTCCAAAGTGCTAGGATTACAGGCAGGAGCCACCACGTCCATTCTATTTTTGAAGCACTCATATCTTTTTTTTTTTTTTTTTTAATTTTGGGATATTACAGGGGTACAAATGTTTAGGTTACATATATTGCCTTTGCCCCGCCCGAGTCAGACCTATAAGCCTGTCCATACCCCAGATGGTGTGCACTGCACCCATTAGGTGTGAGTATAGCTATGACCCCGTTCCCCCTCCTATCTGCCCAACACCCGAAGAAAGTTGCTACTATATGTGCACATAAGTGTTGATCAATTAATATCAATTTGATGTTGAGTACACGTGGAACTTACTTTTTCATTCTTGTCATATTTCACTTAGTAGAATGGGCTCCAGCTCTATCCAGTGTAATACAAGAGGTGCTATATATCACCATTGTTTTTTGTGGCTGATCATATCTTAAGTTGCTTTTGAAATTTCACTTATGAAATTTATTAGCTCATTATTTTAACTTAACAATCCAGGATAATTTTTTGAAGAATCACTAGGGTGTAAAGTGTTAGCAGAAGGTGGGAAGACTTGTGGCAGAAGCTGTAAGATAGGTAAGGAGGGACCTTATTTGAAGGTAGTGGGGAAGCCATGTAAGAGTAGTAGAAACTAAACTGTAAATATATTACCTTTCATTCACTCCTCATTGCTCCAGGACTAAAGGAGAATATCCTTAATTTGGTCCTCAGTGCCCTGCATGGTGTGCTCTTACCTGTCTCACCAGCTTTACCTTATGCTATGCCTCCTTTCCCCAGGTAAACATAAATATATGGGGAGTTGGAATGTTAGGTTGATTTATTCACCTAACTTCACTTTGCCTGTGGTATTATTGTTATAAATAGAAATTCAACAATCTCATTCTTGTGACTCCAGTTGAGAGGAGCATGAATAAAACAGTCAGTAGCTATGCTTTCTGAACTGGAATTTAGCATTTAATCTTGAGTAACTGTATGGAGATATTTTCCTCTTTCACAGGTTTCTCCACGTATAAAAGCCTATTGTAAAAATACGAAAAAGAATGGCAGCGGAAACGCAGACACTGAACTTTGGGCCTGAATGGTGAGTTTCCAAAATCTCATCCTTTTCAGTATTGGATGACTAATACAGTAAGGTATTTCACAGGTCCTGGGTGATTTATAAATGTGCATGTTTTGAGACTTTTTTCTTAATGTGCCTAGCTGAAAACAATGTGCTAGCCCAGGAATAAATTATATTTGGCAAATGACTGCATTCTGTACTTTATTAAAATTTTTTTCTGATTGTGTAAGGATACTGGAATTAAAACTCTCCACAGTCCACTACCCTTGAAAATTTACTTTTTGTTTGAGCCCTTGTCTGGGTGCATATACAATTTTATGTAAGTATAATTGTAACATTTTTATGTCTGTGTATTTTTGCTGCTGTGTTGTTTTGTGATTCCTATTCATGGACTCATTTGAAAAATAATTGAATTTTATTTTATTGATGGGCTAGGCAGGTGGTCCAGAATTATACTGGCTGTTAGTAGTAGCCCATCTAGGATTGAGTTAGCATTGGCTGTAATAACAATTAATTGACCTTTGAGTCTCTTACAGATGTGTTTGCACCCTGAATATGAAATTCTCATGGAATTTTGGGATCCATCACATTGTAGTGTGAATCCCTCCCTTTCTTCCTTTTCCCCAAAGTTGGTGATTGAAGATCCTCTCTTTGTTGGCATTAATAATAATAATAATTACTTTTTCCATTGAAACCTTGAACAGCCCTTTTGGTAACGTCAGAGGCAGTATCTAAATAGATAAGTTGGATTCTTGTCTCAGACATTTTGATTGTTTGGGTGGTGGTTTGAAAGATGATAAAGACTTCTTGTAGTGTAACTTTTCAAAGATTCTTATTAACTTAGCATATTATAAACATTTCTTTTTATATATAATTACTGAATTTTCTTAACCTTTATAGCTAGCATTTGGAGACTGAGGAGAAACCAGTATTTGAAGTTCTAAGGCATACCAATAATGCCTATATTCTGAGTTTATTTCAAGAATGCTGACTTAAATAAGGTTGTACTTGTTTTAGTTATTATTTTAGATTTTAAAAATGATTTTTTTTGCTGGTCACAGTGGCTCACTAGTGTAATCCCAGCACTTTGGGAGGCTGAGGCAGGAGGATTGCTTAAGGCTGGCAGTTCGAGATCAGTCTGAGCAACATAGCTAGACCCTGTCCTATAAAAAATTAAAAAAAATCAACCAGGTGTGGTGGTATACGCCTGTAGTCCCAACTACTCAGAGGCTGAGGTGGGAGGATTACTTGAGGCCAGGAGTTTGAGCTTGTAGTGAACTATAATGATGCCACTGCACTCTAGCCTGGGCAACAGAGTGAGATCTTGTGTCCAAAAAAAAAATATTTTTAAAATTATCAAATCGGTATGCATTTCTAGAAAAATAAGAAAGTACAAGTAAGCTAGAAGAAGATATAATCACCGTTATTTCACCATCCATGGTAACCATGGAAATGTTTTGGTGTATCTTTCCAGGTGGTTTTATGTATGCTTATTTGTGTACATTTCTGTTTATTTTCTAAAAATTGGATCATGCTGTACATTCAATTTTGTAACCTGGTTTTGAAAAATAATGAAATCAAAAACAACTTTTTTGTTAATAAATATTTTCTATTCTATTAAATGGTTACATTGTATGGATTTGCCATCATTTATTTAACTTCTAGATATAGCATATATCTTCTAGATATAGCATATAGAGGTTCTCAGTGTTTCTGTTTTGTTTTTTGGAGACGAAGTCTCACTCTGTTTCCCTAAGTAGAATGCTGTGGTGTCAGCCTAGTTCACAGCAACCTCAAACTCCTGGGCTCAAGTGATTCTCTTGCCTCAGCCTCCCCAGTAGTTGGGACTATAGGTGCATGTCACCATGCCTGGCTAATTTTTCTATTTTTAGTAGAGATGGGGTCTCACCCTTGCTCAGGCTGGTCTTGAACTCCTGAGCTCAAGCGATCCTCCTGCCTCGGCCTCCCAGAGTACTAGGATTACAGGCGTGAGCCACCGCACCTGTCCCTCAGTTTTTCATTATTATAAAAATGTTTTTAGTGAACATTCTTATAGCTAAATCATTATTCATATCTTGTTAACTTCTTTTACTAGGTGGATTTAAATTTATATAGCTTACTTTGTAAACCCACTTTGTAAATACTTTGTGTACAGCTCTTCTGCCTTTATCTAGAGTTTGTAACTGCTTCTTTTTTTGTATTTACATGAACTTATGTCTCTTTCTTTGTAAGAACATGATTAAAATCATCAGCTAATTTAAGTTTTTTTTTTTCAACATCCTTTTGTTAATAGGTAACAAAAAGAAATCACGAGGAATTTAGTAATAACATAAGGAAAAAAAAAAACTGGTGATATTCTAGTGTCAATACTCATTTAGGTTGATGGTTTACATCCATCATGCCTGGATGGACAGACTATGGCTTGTGGGACTGTAAAGTTTTTGTAAGTAAAGTATTATTGAAAGACGGCCACACACATTTGTTTTCTTATTATCTGACTGCTTGCTTGTTATAGTGGCAGGTTACATCAGAGGCTGTCTGGTTTCCAGAGCCTAAATATTTAGTGTCTGGCCCTTTACAGAAAAAGTTTGCTGGCCCCAGCTCTACACCATGAATTCCCAAACAAAATAATCTCAGTGTGTCATTGACTCAGTCTGTCAGTGGCATCTTACACATCCTTCTTTATATTGATACTGTGGAGTTTTGTTTGATGATGTTTTTTTTGATCAGCCTAGGTGTTTCATACAAAATTCGAATTGAGGTAGCTTTAGCAGAGAGTGGTCACCAGTCCCATCCTGAAGTAGCTTTACCTAATCGTTAGCTCTATTACCCTGTAGGCATTAGAGTTTAGGAGATTTCCTTTAGTCATCTCAAATGCTGATAAACTGAGGAATGGAGGTCTAAATCGGCACACTGCCTTATTTATACTATCTGTCAGAATTCCTTCTGGCAAAGGGAGTATGTGAGGCCATTAAAGTAACCCAGGTAATCCTGAATCAAAAAGCCACAGTTTGGATGAAATTGCCGCCATGTTTTTCTGCATGTAACATTATGTTTATTGTGAAACTTGAGGCAGGGAGTTGTATGCAGAGTTCTTGAGAATCAAGATTTAGAGTGATAACATTGAATCAGTGTGTAACTCTAAATCAGACAAATAGTGACATTCTGTTTACTAAGGTCATCATTTTTGTAATGAATAATATAAAACATAGTGTTCAGTAAGAGACACATACAATGAAGAGATTTATTTGTATCTGGCAGCAGGTGTAAAGATGGGAGAGCTTGAAATTTGTGTTATGGACAGACCATGAGGGGCTATAAGCTTAAACTTTTTAAGGTCTGTGGAATCCGTAGGTCTTAGACTGTTTTTATATTTAGAATAAAGAAATGTATTACAAAATCACCAAAGCAATTAAAAAGGGTGTGATACAGTTAATGTAGGAGTAAATCATTTTTAGATTAATTAATCATCTTCCAGGCTCCTAAGTGGGCTAAGATTTCTGTTTACTTGCCACTAACCCTTTTGTAAAGTGAAGTGCAAAGTGTGAATTAAGCCCTGCAGTTATTTCTTATAAAAATATAGTAATACAGATTTTTAAAAGCTGTTCTAAATTTAATAATATAGGTAGCCCTCTGCTAAAGTTACCTTAATTCAAGTTTTGGATAAAACACTGGGCCGAACAAACAAAACACTATCAACCAAAACTTCAGAGTACCAATCCCCCACTCCTTCCTCCCTCCCTCTCTTCTTTGCTTAATTTTCCTTCATGGTCTGTATCAAAATGTAACATGCCAAATATTTTATGTACTTATTTTCTTTTTTCTTTTTTTTTTTTGGAGACAGAGTCTCACTCTGTGGCCTGGGGTAGACTGCAGTGGTGTCATTGTAGGTCACTGCAACCTCAGACTCCTAGGCTTAAGCGATATTCCTGCCTCAGTCTCCCTAGTAGCTGGGACTATAGGTGTGCACCATGACACCTGGCTAGTTTTTCTGTGTTTAGTAGAGACAGTGTCTCGCTTTTGCGCAGGCTGGTCTCTCTCTCTTTTTTTTTTTTTGAGACAGAGTCTCACTCTGTTGCCCGGGCTAGAGTGCAGTGGCATCAGCCCAGCTCACAGCAACCTCAAACTCCTGGGCTCAAGCTATTCTTTTGCCTTGGCCTCCCAGAGTGCTAGGATTACAGGCATGAGCCATCACGCCCAGCCTGCTCAGGCTAGTCTCAAACTCCTGAGCTCAAGCAGTCCTTCTGCCTTCCAGAGTGTGAGGATTACAGGTGTCAGCCACTGAGCTTGGCCCCCTTTTTTTTCTTTCTATTTTTAGTAGAGATGGGCTCTTACTCTTGCTTAGGCTGGTCTCAAACTCCTGAGCTCAAGTGCTCCTTCTGCCTCAGTTTCCCAGAATGCTAGGATTATAGGCATGAGCCACCTCGCCTGGCCTAAACAGTTTTATTTCTATCACTGATCATTTTCTTTGGATTCATTTTGTGGAAGTGGAATTATTAAATCAAAAATTTTATTTTTAATACTTTACTTGATATATGGGCAGATTGAACCATCAGCAGGATTTTATGAATTTAATTTTCATCTTCTGTGTGTTTACTTCACCCTTGACAAAAAATAAGTGCTATCTTGATAAAGAGTTTTTTCATGCTAAATCCCTTAGATTCATGTCTTTTACAAGTTTTTTGTGGTTAGTCCCAATAACAAAATAAACATGCTCATTCCAGAAAATCTGGAGGAAACAGTAGTACAAAAGGAAAAAGAAAAGATCTAAGTTACTAATTCTGTATCCCAAAGAACCTTTGCTAATGTTTTGGTTTGTATTCTACTATTCTTTTTACTTTGCAGATGTATACTTTAAGACATTTTAATCTTTTTTTGTTCTGTGTTAAATTACTTATGAGAACAAGACATTGCAAAAACTGTACTTGGTTTTTTTTTTTTTGTGGATTTAAAAGTATTCGAGGATCAAATAAATCTCAGATAAGTCTAGATAAGGACTTCATTACAGGGAGAATAATTGTAGCCAGTTAGCTGGCTTTATGGGAAAGGAGCCAAGAAGCTCCTTTGCGGTTTCCTCTATTGCATCTCCGTGGTCTTAAGGAAGTTTTCCCAGATTTTTGCTTGGAAAAAAGAGGGAGGTACTTCTGTTTTCCCCAGAGTGCTTTGTTTATACAATAGTTATGATTTTGTGGTGTATCTCTTTATATATTGATACATATTTGCCTTACTCAGGAAAGAACTAATTCCGTGAAGAAAGGCACTGTATTTCTCAGTTTTGGGGAAGTCCATTGTTTAGGTTAGTGCATGCTGGACATTGGCACTTAATAAATGTTTCTTGAATGAAGGCATTCAGGTCTTTTGGGGACAAGATGGGAATGCAAACCTGAGATTGCTAGTTTACTATCCAAAAATCTTTATGGAATTATGGGGAAAATGAGAAAAGTTCTGAAGGATGACATGTGTTAATATAATCCCAGTTTTCCAAAAGGGTAAAAGATGTCTATGGGAACTGAAAGGATAGTAAATTAGATGTTAGCCAGGAGTGTATTTAGAAGAGAATATTAACATTTGTTCAGAAAACATTTACCAAGTACCTGCCATGTTCTATGTCTTGGATTAGGTGGTTAAGGCAATGAGAATAAAAAGATCTGGTATCTATTTTTGAATTTAGTATGGAATCTGACACTAAATAATCTCACTGTAATGTCATAATGCTGTAAAAGAATTATAATGGGAGCACAGGATATTCAGGTCCCAATTTGATTTTTTACTTAGTTGTCTTATAAGCATCTGATACTCTACACTTTTCCAAAACTGATCTTATGAGTCAGTTTGCCCTTTTATAATTCTTCTTTGTTGTCATCATATTTGTCATCTTCTTCTTCGTCATTTTTTTTTTTTTCCCTTGGAGCGCCAAACTGTTAGAATGTCATTTTTTTTTTTTTAATGAGACAAGGTCTTGCTTTATTGTGCAGGCTGAAGTGCAGAGGTGCAGTCATAGCTCACTGTAACTGCTGGGCTCAAGGGATCCTCCTGCCTCAGCCTCCTAAGTAGCTGGGACTACAGACGAGTGCCACCATGCCTGGCTAATTTTTTATAATTCTAGTAGAGACAGTGTCTTGCTCTTACTCAGACTGGTCTCAAGCTCCTGAGCTCAAGTGATCCTCCCACCTTAGCCTCCCAGAAAGCTGCTTTTCTTTGTACTTGCCTTTTCTTTGCAGATGTAACCTTATCCTGACTATTTATCAGTCCCTGTTTGTTTCTAGCTTTTGCTGCATTCTGTATGTGTCTTGAAACAGTGTAAACAGTGTTCTTTTGTAAAGAACACTCTATTTTTATAGAAGATCTAAACTTTTATTACAGGAGTAGGCAGCTTCATGGAAACGGAAAACCTAGTCAGCACTTCAGCACTTAACTGCCTTCTCAGGTCTATACATTTTATAGATATAAAATAAAGTTATCTTTTTTTTTTTTTTTTTTGGAGACAGAGTCTCGCTTTGTTGCCCTGGCTAGAGTGAGTGCCGTGGCGTCAGCCAGACTCACAGCAACCTCAAACTCCTGGGCTCAAGCGATCCTTCTGCCTCAGCCTCCCGAGTAGCTGCGACTACAGGCATGTGCCACCATGCCTGGCTAATTTTTTCTATTTATATATTTTTAGTTGTCCAGATAATTTCTTTCTATTTTTAATAGAGACGGGGTCTCTCTCTTGCTCAGGCTGGTCTTGAACTCCTGACCTTGAGCGATCCACCCGCCTCGGCCTCCCAGAGTGCTAGGATTACAGGCATGAGCCACCGCACCTGGCCAAGTTATCTTTACTATAAAAAAAGTTATCTTTACTATAAGCCGTTTTCTTTTGTATACCATACTTTATTAAATATTTTACCTATTACCAAATTGCCAAATAGATATGAAATAATTAGCTGTTATCAAATCATTCTTTGAAGTGGTTTTTCCAATGTATTAATATAGTATCACAAACACTGAGAGTTTGTTTTACATGCTTACCAACACCTGGTATTATCAGACTGACTAATTTTCATGATTCTAATGGGTGTAAGGTGGTATCTCACTTTTGTTTTAATCATATGTGACTTTTATAATTTGGAAGAATGTATCCCCCTGCCCATCCCCCAAGCTTCTCGGGGACATATCATGATACCTTTTAAGTAAGGAATTGCCACGTTATTGCCCAGTGAACTGCTTTCTTAGTGTGCTGTGACAAAAGGTATTAAAGCTAATGTCTTTAATACCTTGAGATAATGGGATTTCTTTCTGCTTTTCTAAAGAAGTAAAATGAAATTTTTTTTACAGTGTATTATATAAAATAAAAAGTCCATAGTGCCAGAATATTTGGCGCTTTATTTTATATTCTCTGTCTTTCCCTATTCTAGGCTCCGAGCTCTCTCCAGCGGTGGGAGTATTACTTCCCCGCCTCTTTCTCCAGCATTGCCGAAGTATAAATTAGCAGATTATCGTTATGGCAGAGAAGAAATGTTAGCACTTTTCCTTAAAGACAACAAGGTAAGAAAGTAGGAAAAGAATTTAAAATTATGAATGAGACCCTGGGTATGTATAGCGATGTAGTGATATACAAAAAATAATATTATTCCACTAATACATTGACCTATGCCTTTTCTCTCCACCTTACCATTTTCCTGCTTTGAAACCTTTGGTAGTTAACAGAGGATCTTTTTTAAAGAACACTCTATTTTTATAGAAGATCTAAACTTTTATTACAGGAGTAGGCAGCTTCATGGAAACAGGAAAACCTAGTCAGCACTTAACTGCCTTCTCAGGCTGATTTCTTCTTCACCACTGTTTCACGTCTATTTCTGTCCCAGTTTGATGGCTGAGACATGAAGAATTTCTCCCTTCTGTTTATTGCATCTCTTATCATATTTTCCAGTTAGAAATAAGGAATGAGAGGAGGAGTACCTTCTCCTGTTCTTTCCCTTTTTGAGTAAAATATAAAATTTTTACTGGAGAGAGAATCAAATATAACACCATGTTTGTGTCACTTATAAATGATCAAAACAGAGACAGTATAAAGTAGACTTTTATTATCTGACTAGTGAGAAATATTTTGTAGTTTTTCAATATATTTTTAATTTTTTAATTGATTAAGAGTATCGAATTTAAAGCTGGTTGCTAAGGACAAATACAGTTGTTTTTAAAACTCTTCTTACCATCTTCTGCTCATGTTAAATGTGGAGATTTTTGCTCCTCTGCTCTATGCTCTGAAATACCAGCATTAGTGCCAAATCCAAAAGCAGTGATCTTTGTAAGAGGACAAGGGAGGGTGACTGGGATTTTTAATATTTGAGCCTCTCAAAATAGGTAAGTACTACTGTGGTCAATTATAGCTGAATAAGCTTTAGTCTATATTTATACCAATCAGTATAGATAAACAGCAGAAGAGGGTTTTTTCTTGCTTTTATCTTCTTATAATTGAAAGAACATCATTAATCTCATAGTCATGTGTTTGGTCATACAGATACCATCAGACCTTCTGGATAAAGAATTTCTGCCTATCCTCCAGGAGGAGCCCCTGCCGCCATTGGCCCTTGTACCATTTACAGAAGAAGAACAGGTTTGTGCCTAGCTCTGAACCCTGGCAAACCCTTATTCCTTCCCACTAACGCATAAAAATAGGAAGCTGTTACTTAGGCCCTAAGGATTATCCTGCGTCCTCACAGATCTGCTTTTTTCTTACTATTTCTTGGCATATGAATGTCTTTTCGTGGACTAGATTTTGCTTTAGTATCTGAAGCAGTTGACTATTATGTAGAGATAAGGAAATGTTTTAGGAAAATGGAAAACATTCTTTAAAACATGCTAGAGTAGAGAGGAAGAGTTATTTTTGGGGGTGGTAAAGGGGAAGATCATCTTTGTAGAAAAACATGGTTTTTCAGAAATAATTGCCAACCTGAACTCTTTGAATTGCCAACCAATTCATTTTACCACTAAAGGAAAATGTAGGTCTTCAGCTCAAAATGTACTTAAAACTCTCTGTCACCAATTTTTTTGTGTATGATGTTGTGAGAAAGTAAACTTCTGGTCTGGAAAGTAGCAAATTTTGTGTTGTCCCTATTTATAGTGTACTACATCCTGTGCAAACATAGAAGAGTTTCTGATTTCAAGGAACTTACATGATTATAGTAAAATAAAATGCAGAAATAAGAGTTTTGTTGGAATGCTGGAATGTCACATTAAATGGAGAATCAACATAACTTTGTTTTTAAACAGCTTTATTGATTAGGTAAGCATGGTGGCACATACCTGTAGTGCTAGAAACTTGGGAGGCTGAGGCAGGAGGATTGCTTGAGCCTGGCATTTGGAGGTTTGCAGCACTGCACTCTAGTCTGGGTGACAGAGCGAGGCCATCTCTTAATAAAAACAAACGAATAAAAAACCCCAGCTTTATTGGGACATAATTCACCCATGAAATTCACTCTTTTTAAAGTGTACAGTTCAGTGGTTTGTAGTATATTAACTGAGTTCTACAACCATCACTTATGTCTAATTCCAGAACATATTCATCATTACATTTTTATGCCAACTCTGGATGTTTTCTCTATACTCTTACAGTGGTTTGTGTGGGGAAGCCACAAATAACTCTCTATTAGAATTGCATTAAGATGTAAGAAAGTTGTGATATTAATCTTTGGTAATTTTCACCATATTTTCATAATTTTGGTTTTGGTTGTGGTTTCTTCTAAATCAGGCTAGTTTCATCTTGATTTATGAACCCCAATGACCCTTTTTCATTGACCAAAAGGTATTTATTATTATAAACAGTACACAGGAAAGAACGAGTCTGTCTCCAGCGATTGCCGAAAAGTTCCTACCAAGTATCAAATTATATATGAGTATATTTTAATTTTTCTAAAAAATATTTTTATTATGACGTATTTCAAATATACAAATATTGAGAACATTATTACAAATGCCAATATGTTTACTATTCAAATATATCAAATGTTAAGATATATCTGTATGTCTCTTTTGTTTGTTTTTGAGAAATCAGATTTCTCATACAGTTCAAACTGCCTGGGTGTACCCCTCCCTTCCTTCTCAGAGATTCTATGAATTGGTTTATTTTTCTTTATGTTTTTCTTGCACATTTAAATATCCTGTACCATAAAATAGTTTCATTTTATTGGGTTATAAATTTTATATTGAAGATAGCATACCTTAGTTCTTATTCTGTAGCTTATTTTTTTTCTTTTGTAACATTGATTTTTAGATTTATCTGTGGTGATACATGTAGGTCCAGTTTGTTCGTCTGCTCTGTACGAAAAAATCCACAATTTTCCCAGTCTTGTTGGATATTTAATTTAGATTGTTTTCAATTTTTGTTAAAACAAATTATGCTGTAGTGAGCATTCTTACAATGTGTGTCGTAAAAGTGGAATCATTGGGTTTTGGTTTTCTGTATTTTTTAAAACTTTATTGGGTGTTGCCAAATTACTTTCTATTGTGGTTTAGAACAATTTGTGCTCCCATGAGCAGTGTATCAGAGATCACATTTCTATAACTTTCCAGCTTTTGATTTTTAAATTTTTTCCAAACGGATGCTTGTGTGTCATGGTAATTCTGTTCAGTAAAAATATTAGGAAAAAAAAAGAAAAAAAAAAAACCCTGATGGTTGTGATAGTTGTTTTTAATTTGCATTTCCCTAGTTACTAGTGAGGTTGAGAATCTTTTCATATGCCTATGGACCATTATTGATTTTTGATTTGCCTGTGTCTTTTGTCCATTGTTCTGATGGGTTGTCTTATTGATTTTACAATTTTCGTATACATTCCTTAAAATCAATAAAATACTAATTTTATTGTTACAAAAGTTACTCATATTCATTGCCAAAAATACAGAAAATTATAAAGAAAAAGCTCACTTAAAAACTTACCATGTAGAGATAGTTACTTGTTAACTTTAGTCTGTTTTATTGTAGCCTGTTTTCTTTGTATATCTTTAATTGTCAAAATATGTCATTACAAACTGAATCTAATAGCTTGTTTTAAGGATTATACACCATGACCAAGTGGGATTTATTCCTGGAATGTAAGGGTGGTTCAACATAAGAAAATCTGTGTAATATGCCATATTAGTAGAACAAAGGAAAAAATCCCCCACCTGATCATGTCAATTGATACAGAAAAAGCATTTGACAAAATTGAACACCCTTTCATGATTAAAAAAACACTCAGCATACTAGACAGGAATAGAAGGAAGCTTCATCAGTAGATTGAGGGCATTTTTGAAAAACATATATCTCACATCATACTCAGTGATGAAATCTGAAAGCTTTCCCCTAATATCATGAATAAGACAAGGATGCCTGCTCACCATTGCTATCCAACATTGTATTGGAAGTTCTAGCTAGAGAATTCAGGTGAAAAAAAGAAATAAAAGGCATCCAAATTAGAAGGAAAGAAGTAAAACTATTTCTATTTGTAGATGACATGATCTTATATGTACAAAAATCCTAAAGAATACACAAAAAAACTATTAGAAATAATAAATTCAGTACGGTTGTAAGTTACAAGATCAATGTGCAAAAATCAGTTGTATTTCTATACACTAGCCATGAACAAAGAAGATTAAAAAAATTCCATTTACAATAGTATCAAAATGAATAAAATATTTAAGAGTAAATTTAACAAAAGGGCTATAGACTTTTAGACTTAAAACTATTAGACACTGTTAAAAGAAATTTAAAAATACCTAAATAAATGAAAAGGCATTCATGTTATGGATCAGAAGACTTGATATTGTTAAGATGTAGTACTCCCCAAAGCAATCTACAGTCAGTGGGAGCCCTGTTGAAATCGCAGTGGCCTTTTGCGCAGACCTTGACAAGTCGATCCTAAAATTCATGTGTAATTGCAAGGGACCGAGAATAGTCAAAACAGTTTTAAAAAAGAAGGACAAAGATAGAGGACTCAAGTTTCCTGGTTTAAAAACTTTTTACAGAACTACGATAATCCAAACAGTATGGCTTAAGGGCAGACATAGGTTAATGGAATATAATTAAATGTCCACGAATAAACCTCAGTTGTTTCATACTGCTGGATTGCTTTCAAGAAGGCGTGAGTGTGAATATCTCTTTCGTTTCACTGCTGCCATAACTGCAGTATTTTACCATTGTTTTGCATGTTTATTATTTTTATTTTTTTAATTTATATATTTTTGAATAAGTAATAAATGGTTTAAAAATAACAATTTACAGAACGGCATGTAAAAGAAAATCTTCTTTCAGCCCTTACCCTAGCCCCTGTCCCCGTTTCCCAAAGGCAACCAGTGTTAGCAGTTTCTTGTGTATTTTTCCAAGTAAATCTATGCTTCCCCCTTCTATATAAGTGGTGGTATACACTAAACATTGTTCTGTACTTCCAACATTGAGAAAAAATTCCTTGCAAGTTTGGAAAAATGTTCTTCTGTTGTTTTAGTTTGCATTTCTTTGCTCAGAAAAGTAATCAGTTTTTTAGATGTTTATTCATCACTTATAATTCTGTTAATTTTTTTCTTGTCTTTGCCAGTATTTCTTTTAGGATATTAACTTTTTTCTTGTTGATTTATATTGTTTATATGAGCTTGTTATATTTTAAGGTCATTAGCCATAGTTGTGCCTGGTAAGTTTTCTAAATTTTTAAATTGCGTTTATGATTTAAAATATAGAAGCTATTTTTATTAGCACAATATGCCAGTTTTATTCTTTTGTAGTTATTCTTCTAATTTTCTAGCTGTTTATACATACTTTAAATTTTTCTTAGTTTTTCTTAAGTGATTTCCTATATTTCTTAGAGACTACTAGATGCACCAGAAAAGGAAGGATGACTAGTTAACAAAACATGGCAGACTTTTAATCAACAAAATGAGTAATTGAATCATCCAGAAATATCTCATAACATTTTAAGGAAATTAGTATGTAGTAAGTGGCTACACAAATCATTTGGAAAATCCAAAATTATTCAACAAATGCTGCTTGAGACCTGTTGGTTAACAACAATTAACCAGTGACAATTGATTATCAATTTAGAGAAGAATAAAATTAGGTATGCACTAACCTACACACCAAAAATAGTTCTAGAATGACTAAAGGAGTAGATCTTAATTTTGTTTTTATAATGGAAATATTTTCCTCAAGGTCTGCATTCTACGATCACAGGCGCTTAATGCAAGGATTGGGAAGTTTTCACTGTAGCCACAGAAGATCATCAAGTCCATTTTTGAAGGCATTTAAAATGCCTGATTTAGGATTTCCTGATAACTTATTTAGTAGCTTTTGTCATTTATGAAATATGTTGGAGTAGGACAGTGCTTAAAGCTAGCAAAAGATTCATCAAAATGTTGATGTCCTTTGGTCAGGTACCCCTTCAAAGATTGTTTGGATCTTCCTAGAGTTTTATATTCTTTTTCTTTCAGCACCCCTGTAAGGGGGGTAAATACTTTTAAGAACTTAAAGCAAGCTTCTTATCTTGCTGCATCTTAAGTTTCCTGAAGTTACCTGATTTAGATATTTTATTTTTAAAGTGTACTCACACACTCATTCCCCTGTATGTACGTACGTACGTATGTATGTATGTATAAAATATAACCAGGAAAAAAAAGGTTTCTTAGAATAAAATCAGTGCTCAAAAATTTAGTTGTTCTTTTGGCTTGGCATTTCACTTGAATATTTATCTCAGTTTGAGAAACATGATTCTATGCATTGCATATATAATTTAGGTAGCTGCTATGAGATGAGTGCATTTTGTTTATTTGACATCAAAGAAAATTACTTGATTTATGCATTCTTGAATAGATAATGCATATATGTATAGATAAAAAAAAATTGAAAAAGCAAATATAACAAAAAGCAAGTCTGTGACTCACCCAGACTCTGCTACCTGTTTTCCTCAAGACTAACCACTGTTTCCATTTTCTTGTGTTCCCTTCCAGGAGTGTTTAAGGTGTCTGCAACTATCTGTATATTTCTTTAAATACCCACTTCACACATACACATAGATGGTAGTATGCTATCTATGTACACAGTTCTATACTTTACTGTTTTTACCTAACTATCTATCTAGGAGGCAAATAGCAAATATTTATTGGCTTTTAATTAATATATGTCAGGTACTGTTCTAAGCACTTGAAATTTAGTGTGTTGAGTGCTTCCAACATTCCCTGAGGTAGATAAAAATATCCTTGTCCGCTTTATATAGATGAGGAAACTGAGGCCAGAGAAGTTGAGTAAAGAAGCCAGAAGTCAGTCCCAGGCAATGTGGCCTGTCCATGCCCCTAACTACAACTGTGCTCTGTGTCCCTGTACAATTGACCATAGGAAATTGCAGTTTTTGTGAATCAGAAATAGTTGAATATTAACAGTTTCATATGGTTCAATCTAAGAAATAGAGTTGCCTCATTTCTTTTAATCAGCTATATGGAATTTCTTGTATATATGACCAGAATTTTTAAATTAGCTCCTATCAGTTGAAACTTAGTTTCTATATTTTGCTTTTAGAAACAGTACTGCATGCAGTTAAAATTCTCCTTCTGGATACATACAGCATTTAGTTTATTTGCTTGTTTAATATTTTCTCACCAAACCTAGCATAGTGTAAGGCACTGGCTGTCAATTTTGCAGATCCGAAATGTTAATTAGAAATTATGAGCTAAAATCAAGTTTTGGATCATCTCGTGTGTTGTGTGGTTATGGTTTCCTATTGCTAGTAGTGATTAGATGCCATTTTACAGATGCAGTGGGAGGTGGGAAGAAGCAACATGTAGTTTTATCTGTTTTATCCATTTTTTCTTTCTTTTCTTTTCTCTTTTTTTCTTTCTCTTTTTCTTTTTTTTTGGCAGAGAAACTTTTCCATGTCTGTAAATAGTGCGGCTGTCCTGCGATTGACAGGGCGAGGAGGAGGAGGAACAGTGGTGGGGGCTCCTAGAGGTCGAAGTTCTTCAAGAGGGCGAGGTGAGCTTTCATGTGAACCAAGTAATAAAGGAGGAGGGAGAGGATAGGGAAATCACTTTTTAAATATTTTAATGCCTGATTTAAAAAAAAAAAAACCTGTTCTTTGACTTTAACTGTATATTAAATGTCCTGAACATTGTTTCCTGAACCATTTCTCAAGGTATCTCCTCTACAACCCCTGATTTGGAGCAGAGGAATGTAATTCTAGCTGTAGAGGTTTGAGCATGAGGGAGTCTAGACAGTCCCAGTTAACTTTGGCAGATCTTTGTTATCCATGTTTCTTGTCCCCAGGGAGCCTTACTCTCTGGGAGCCAGAGCTTCCTGAAATGTCTTGACTGTTGGAGCAGCACTGAAGTCTCTACAGGCTTCTGGGACACAAAGTTTTTGTACAAGGGCCATGTGCCAAGAGTGTCCCCAGCCAGAGAGGGGCTTTAGCAAAAAGTGTCTCATCAATACTAGAACCTTTTAGGGGGTAGAACAAAAAATAATTAAACAGCATTCATTTGTTTAACCTATAGTTTTATATATTTATATCTGATCTTAGAAAGATAGTTTATTTACTTGTTTCTTTCATATCTGCTCCCTATTGGATTTTTTATTTTCTGCCATATAAGGGCATTCTTAATGTTTGCAATGTAAATATTTACTTGTGCATTTAACTCTAAGCTGGTTAAATCATAATCTAAACATACCTGGTAATTTTCTCTAAGAGATGCTTTAGAAATGCAAGAGTTGGATATTTGCAATGATAGAGACCATGGGCTCTACATATCATATCACCAAGATTGACACGATCATTAGTGTAGCATGTAGCATATCTACATTCTTTTTAAGATCATGCCTTATGAATAATTTATGTACAATCTTTATAGAGAATGTATTCGATTGTGTATTTTTGGTAAGAGGTTTTTTTAGGTAGTCCATTTAGAATGTGGGAATGCTGGTGTGAATGATGAAGAGTCTAACTGAAACTCTTCACTTGTTATGGTAGGTACCTAGTAATGTTTTTTCCTTCTCAATTTATTTGTCCATCTCTAGAACAATGGTTTTTAACCTGAATTATTGTTAGACTCCTCTATAAAGCTTATAAGAAATACCTCTGCAACACGATTTTGGGTGGTGAGATCTAGTGATGTGTGTGCTTCAAAAGCTCTGCAGATAATTCAGATTTGCACACCCAGTTAGGTTCCATTGGTCCAGAATTTGTCTCAGATCCATGTGTCCTGGTGGTATGATGGTGTTCTAGAGATGGGACTGACCACTCATGACTCCGACCTGCTACTTGGGCATTTCCTGTGGTTTTCTGCTGTGTGTTGGCAGCAAGGAGAGGTTGTACTCAGGCAGTTTTGCCTGCAGTGCTTTTTAGGGCAAGTCAGAGATCTTTTTAATCAAGAAGTGTGAACCACCATTTGTGTGCTGCAAATACAAACCAATCTCCAAATGGGCCCTTTAAAAAAAAAAATTACTTAATTGAGGCCGGATGCCTCAATAGTGGCTAGCACCTATAATTCCAGCTCTTTGAAAGGCCACAATGAGAGGATCAGTTGAGCCCAGGAGTTGGAGACAAGCCTGGGCAACATAACGAGACCTCGTTCCTACAAAAGATAAAAAGATTAGCCAGATGCAGTGGTATATATCTGTAGTTCCAGCTACTTGGGAGGCTAAGGCAGGAGGATTGTTTGAACCCAGGAATTTGAGACTACAGTGAGCTGTGATTGCACTCCAGCCTGGGTGACAGTGATACCCTGTCTCCCCCCAAAAAAAAAAAAAAATAAATAAAAATAAATAAATAATTATTGCCAAGTATGATGGCTCATGCCTGTAATCCTATCATGTTGGGAGTCAGGAGAATTGCTGGAGGCAAAGAACGAGACCCTGTCTCCCACCAATCCCACAGAATAGAACTCATACATTCGGAATTTCAATAGGTCGTGTATATAAGATGGTGCTGTGACATATAAGTAGTGACTTGATTAACATATTAATGCGAAAGAATGGCATGCAACTAGTTGAATGAATGCATTGACTTTGTGAAAAACACTTCCATTGTCACAACTACCTGTGTTTCTTGTAAATGGTCTCAATAGTTCATTTTATAAAACAGGGTGTAGTTATTAACTATGGTTTTCACTCATTACTTAATTTCAACATGTTGGTTAAATAATGATAATTGTGGCTTTTCTTGACATGGGAAGAGCTAACATTAGATAATTATCCTGGCTTTTTCTAGTTTGAAGAAACTTTGATGTGAAAATCTACTGACATCGAGACTACTAAATATCCTGAACTAGTAATATTTAAACAAATAAATGGATGGCAGAAACAACATAAAATTGTCATCTTCCTGTTTTATTTGATTAGGATGTTTAAAAATAAAGCAAATCCATACACCTGTCAGCTGCTGCCTTCTTCATCATTAAAAGGAAGTATATTTTAATTTCCAAAAAGGATAGGGTACAATCTCTGTCATTAGGACAGTCTTTTAAATTTAGCTTTATGAAAGGTTCATTGTTTTATATTTACTTATTCTTGTATGGGAGCCACATTTATAGAAGACTTAAATTTTACAAGCTGGAAAGCTTTAAAACCTGATTCTTTTAATGTGTACCATTATAAAGCTTTAGTCTTGTAAGGGGGACCAAGGCCAGTGCTAGTCATGGTAGAAAATATTTTTTATTTGTTTTGCCTTTTTTTTGGGTAACCTGAGGCTATTTTTTATATTCATTTGTTTCTGTAATAAAACATTTTCTTTCTTTCTTTTTTTTTTTTTTTTGAGACAGAGTCTTACTCTGTTTCCCAGGCTAGAGTGCTGTGGCATCAGCCTAGCTCAAAGCAACCTCAAACTCCTAGGCTCAAGCGATCCTCCTGCCCCAGCCTCCCAAGTAGCTGGGACTACAGGCGTGAGCCACCACGTGTGGCTAATTTTTTATTTCTATTTTTAGTTGACTGGCTTATTTTTTCTATTTTTAGTAGAGACGGGGTCTCGTTCTTGTTCAGACTGGTCTTGAATTCCTGACCTCAAGCGATCCTCCCACCTTGGCCTCCCAGAGTGCTAGGAATACAGGCGTGAGCCACCATGCCCGGCCTGTAATATAAAACATTTTCTTTACGGTGATACAAGCGTAATAGCTTTCCTGAGAAAATTGTTCTCTAAAGGGAAAGGGGACCTTTTTTTTCCACCCTAAAATCATCATTGTAAGGGAACATCCTAGTGTTGTATGACAGTTTGTATTAGATTATTTTAGAATCTTAAATAAAAGGTATACATTTCTTGAAGGGGAGAGGCACTTAAACTGTGAGTTGACTTTAAGTTGACTTAAAGTGAAGTTGATACAACTGGAAGGTAACTTCAAGATGATTGTAGTTCAACAGTGGTCTTCACTTCCATTTTACAAATGAAGAAATGGATACTTAGACTGGTCAAGAGGGTATTCACCACTGGAAGCAAGGAAGGTGCTGTGTAATCACTGAGGAGCTGAGGTACTTGGATCTCCTAAAATCCTGGATTACATTGGTGCCAATCAGTGGAAAACCAAAGAGGATGAGAAGGTGGACAAGCCCATTGGAGCTCTGGATGATGGGGAGAGTGCCTTGCTCAAAACTTATGATCAAAGCACTTACTCTAGGCAGATCAAGCAGGTTGAGGATGACATTCAACAACTTCTCAAGAAAGTCAGTGAGCTCACTGGTATTAAAGAGTCTGACACTGGCCTGGCCCCACTGGCACTCTGGGATTTGGCCACAGATGAGCAAACACTCCAGAGTGAAAAGCCTTTACAGGATGCAAGGTGTGCAAAGATCATCAATGCTGATTCAGAGGACCCAAAATACGTAATCAATGTGAAGCCGTTTGCCAAGTTTGTGGTGGACCTCAGTGATCAGGTGGAACCTACTAACATTAAAGAAGGGATGAGAGTTGGTGTGGACAGAAACAAATATCAAATTCACAGTCCACTGCCACCTAAGATTGACCCAGCAGTTACCTGATGGAGATGGAGGAAAAACCTGATGTCACATACAGTGATGTTGGTGGCCGTAAGGAATAAATTGTGAAATTGCGAGAAATAGTTGACACCCCACTTCTTCATCCAGAAAGGTTTGTTAACCTTGCTACTGAGCTTCCCAAGGGTGTGCTGCTCTTTGGTCCACCGAGTACAGGCAAGACACTCTGTGCTCGAGCAATTGCTAATAGGACTGATGCTTGCTTCATTCTAGTTATTGTATCTGAAATAACATCAGTGAGCTCTTTGAAATGGCCAGAACAAAAAAAGCCTGTGTTACCTTCTTTGATGAAATTGATGCTATTGGAGGGGCTAGATTTGATGATGATGCTGGAGGTGACAATGAAGTGCAGAGAACAAAGTTGGAACTGATCAATCAGCCGGATGGTTTTGATCCTCCAAGCAATATTAAAGTGCTGATGGCAACTGACAGACCTGATTCTTTGGATCCAGCACTGATGAGGCCAGGGAGATTGGATAGGAAGATTGAATTTAGCTTACCTGATCTAGAGGGTCAGACTCAAATCTTTAAGATTCATGCTTGTTCAGAGAGTGTTGAAAGAGATATCAGATTTGAATTGTTAGCATGACTGTTTCCATATAACACTGGTTCTGAGATTAGAAGCATCTGCACAGAAGCTGGTATATTTGCAATCACAGCAAGGCAAAAAATTGTGACTGAGAAGAGTTTCTTGGAAGCTGTAAATAAGGTTGTTAAATCTTATACCAAATTCAGTGCTGTTCCTGGCTACATACAACGTAGCCCTGAAGTCTTTCAAGTGAAAACACTTCTTTTGATTGGAATCCTAACTTTATGTAGACTTGTTAATAACCACTTCACATACACACAAAAGGCTTCAAAATTGCAAAAAAAAAAAAAAAAAGTATCCATTGTTCCTAACATTACCCACAATATAATTCAGTGCATTAATTTGGTATTTCATAATATGGTCATATAAAATTACAACTGTGTTCTGAGTCAGTTCTTGATAAATTATAACCAAGAAGTAGAAACACTGCATGAATATTTGAAATAATTATGTAACTTATTTATGTTTAGTTTTGGAATATGTTTATGCTTTTATTCAATATCCATCGTCATTATCCTGTGGGTCATTTTACATCATAGGAGAAGTTGAGCTAGGGACGATGGCTAGAATTTCATCTAGTTTTAAATACATCCTCAGACCTCCCTCCTCCAATTTTCTCACCCATATGTTGGATGCAAATGGTGCTCATTTGTTGGAAAAACTGAACAGAAAGTATAAAGCTGAAAGTACATACTGTTTTCTGCCTCTAGACCCAGCAATTAGATGTATTAATATTATCCTTCCTGGCCCTAAATGCAGCTGCATCATTTATGTAAATGAAAGAATTTTTATATGCATTGTTCTGTGATATGCTTTTGTCATTCATCAGAATAATATAGATTTGTTATTAGTACTTTATTTTCTGTGGCTTTATAGTGTTCTGTATTTTATCAAATTCTTTTAGCTGATTTTTGTTGATTAGATTGTTTCTGTTTTTTAAAATTGCTATAAACATCTTCATTTATATATTTGCATATTTGTGCAAGTATTTCTGTTAAGATAAATTCTAACTAGTATTGTTGAATCAAATACTAAAAGATCTAACCAAACTGCCTTAAATAAAGGCTGGTTTACACTTGGCCACCAGAGCCTCTGAATTCCTGCATCCATACTCTCTTACTGACTCTCTGGTTTGAATTTAGTCCTGATACTTACCTCAAGATTTGAATAGAGAGTAAAGGATGCCTTTGGTTTTGGTTTCTGTGGAACATCCTGTTAGGAGTTCATGAAATTGATAGTTTTAGAGTTGACCCTATTATCATTTTTCTGGGATTAGACGAATTATTTTAACTTTTGTGTTTGGCTTCTTTACTTTAGTTCCTCTTTTCACAAACTCTCCAAATCAAGATTTCTTCCAGTTTTATTGAAAATAATCCAGTAAATGGTTTAATTTACATTAATGCTTTATTGAACTAATTAGAATTTCACTATTGACCTTATTATGGAGCTTAATGTTGATACTTTTCTTGTTCAGGACTGGAGCTGGTACTATTACATTAGTTTTTTAACTTGTTTCTTTCAATCTTCTGTAGTTTAGCTGCTTCAGTGCTGTTTTTGGTCTCACAGGGAAAGATCCATCAGGCCTTGCTAAATGTTTAAATATAGATGTCCTGCTTTGTGTAGAGATAGAAATTTAGAGATAAATCTGTGGTGTTGAATGTATGCCAGATGTTGACATCTGACTGTCATTTTTTGTTTTCTTATTTTCAGGCAGAGGCAGAGGTGAATGTGGTTTCTACCAAAGAAGTTTTGATGAAGTAGAGGGTGTATTTGGTCGAGGAGGTGGCAGGGAAATGCATAGATCGCAGAGCTGGGAGGAAAGGTAACTAAAGGATCCAGATCTTGTCATAAAGATTTCTTGGTATATAAAACATTTATTTTTTGCTTTCTGCAGAGAGAAGTCTCTTTGTGTAGTTACAGGGTTTCATTTTTTTAAAATGCTGTTAATTATTGAATGTCAAGTTCTAAGGAATTTTAAAATGACTCTTATTTAATGAAAGAAGCATACCAGATAAATAAGTTAATATATTAGTGCCAGCAAAGATAGTTAATTTGATTTGCTATTTGATTAGCATTCAGTAGGTTGCATTGCCATTTTATTGTTTGTAGGTATTAGTAAAAGCATGTTCTTTCTGTATAATTTGTGACTTTAAATGAAATCAGTCAGAATGAGTGAGGGCACTTGCACAAAAATGTATATACAAGGTTGCCCACTGTGATGATATTTTTAATATAAAATAATTGGAAACAACCCAAACAGATTGATATTTCCCACACAATAGAATACTTTATGGTACTATATAACCATTAAAGTTAAAGGTGGTTTTGAAAATATTTAATGATGTGGGAAAACACATTCTAAAATAGTATGTAAAATTTATCTAATTAGAATATTCTGGGTCAGTAGAAACCTAGTTTTTGGTGGGTAAAGTGGCAGATGTTTTTATTTTCATCTTTGTGCTTTTCTGTATTTTATAGATATTAGGCAATAACCATGTATTTATTTGTTTTATAATTTGAAAAAAGAAATGCTGTTAAAGAAAAATGGGAAAGTGAGTGTCATGAATGGGAAATCTACATATTACTCTCAAGCTTTGTTCGAAACTTTGTCTTTTCTAGGGGTGACAGACGTTTTGAAAAACCAGGACGAAAAGATATAGGTAAGATTCTTAATGTATTGATACAGATATTTCCTGGACTTTCATGAAATTAATTCTTAAGGCTCACACAGAAGGATAAATTTATTAAAAATTGGCTTGGTTACCTGCACCTCTCCAGTAGATGGGGTTGTAGCATTGCTTGCATTTAGAATTCCATGGTTATATTTGAGGTCTCCATTGTATGAAACCAGAGATGATGAATACAACTATTAGGATTTACTTGAGTTAACTTTTTAGGTCTGTGTCTTCTCTGCAAGGCATGTATTCTTTATTAAGGCCAATTTGTGAATTGAAACTTCACGTTAGGAAACAATCTACTAAACTCCTTTTTCAGTATAGATAGCATCTCACAGGTGAGAAAAAAATAGGAAAAATGCTAGAATCTTTGCTTTTGTGTCAAAGGAAAGGCTGAAACTACAAATGTTCTTCTTTAGTCACCTATTTGGCCTTTTTGCAGTATAGTCTTTTTTTTTTTTTGTGATGAGAGCAGTCAATAAATTATATAGTTAAGGTATCCACTGAAAAGAAATGTAATAAGGAAACAGATTCCAGTGTTTATGCTGAATTAATCACAGTTTATATTAAGAATTTATAATGTTAAAATGAGCTTTCTGACTGATTTAAGGTACTACCTTACAAACTGCCGGTAGGTATTAATATCTGAGAGGAAAAATGCTGGTTCACAATACCACTGGAGTCATGAACATTACCAAGTTCCAAATTCTTGCAAGTACCAAAAAAGTTCTCCAGAACGTGAAAGTATCTAACAGTGGTAAATGTTTCTTGTAAACATATGTTAAATATGTAAATACCATTCACAGACTGATTTGCAGATTGTTTTAAAAACTAAGTAGTTATATGATCAGCTTTGCTTCACTGTTTCCATATAAAACTCAAACATATCAACGATTAAAATTCCTCAGTAACATGGCATTGGGATTATTCAGTTGCATTTATGTTGATGAAAACCATTCATTATGTGTAGCATGAAGAAATTTGGGACAGACTGGGTAGATATTTACTGTTAGCTTTACCCATCTTGTAGACTTTTGGATGAGTATCATCACAGGGAACCTGTCAGGACCTCTGCTCCCATGCTTGTCTGATTCCATACTTCTGTCAGTGAATATGGAGTGGTGATGAGGGGTACTTTAAAGAGTATAGGATTTGGAGTCAGAAGATCATGGGTATTCTAAGCTCTCAGATATTAATTAGTCTTATAATAAGATGAAGTGATAGTGCTACATAATTTTTAGGCTTACAGTAGTTCCCCCTTATTTGTGGGGGATTTGTTTCAAGACCCCCAGTGGAAGCCTGAAACTAGATAGTACTGACCCTTTATATACTGTGTTTATTTCTATACATGCATACCTATGATAAAATTTAATTTATAAATTAAGCACAGTAAGAGATTAACAATAATAACTAACAATAAAATAGAATAATTATAACATTATACTGTAATAAAAATTATGTGAATGTGGTCTTTCTTTCAAAATACTTTACTATTTTTGGACTACGGTTGACTGTGGGTAACTGAAACCATGGAAAGTAAAACTGTGGATAAGGGAGGACTACCGAAAATTAGAGTATATGAACTTATATTCATTTACCAAATATTGAATTCCTACTTAATATGCTAGGCCTTGTGCTGGGTGGTAAATATTTTATTTGGAGGATACTATTGGTGCACTGATCAGATTTTCACATCGTTCAGTGTTGAGAGGGGTAGCTGTGGAGCAGAACAATTAGGACTTGGGATCAGAATTAAGGTGGAGCAAGAGATCGCATCTAATCAAATGGAAGTTTAACAGTAGAAAAGGCAAAGTCTTACATAAGTGAATTATAGAATTTAAAATATGGAGCAGCCGTGTGTAACAGCAGCCTACTGGGGAAAGGCACAGCTCTCTCAGGCGACTCTTGCTTCATGTTATTCAGCAGTGAGCTGACATCCACACAGCTGTGGGCAGTATTTACTAAAACTAAAGTGTCCTCAGTGAGTCAGGTGATAGAAAGGCCCATTGTCTTTTATGTTGTCACAGAACAGCCTACGCATTGTATTCAGTTCTTGGGGCCACACCTTGAAAGTGTCCATACATTGGAGTAGGGGGGCTGGGGCATTTGAAGCCTTGTGGTGGGGACTGTGTGGAGGAAATGAAGCTGTTTAGATAAAGGCAATACTGTGGACAGGACGGAGTGGAGAGGAGGGTGACAGTCTACCAATGCTTTCTTAACGATCATGTGAAAGAGGAATTAGACTTGATCTTTATGAGTCTAAAGGGCAGAAAGGGACCGAATGATGGAAGGTTCAAGGAGGCAGGTATTTGACATAATCTTGAAAAGAACTAATAATTAGAGTAGTCAGAAAATGTCTTGGGTTGCCTTGGGAAAGTAGTGAGTTCCCTGATTGAGAATAGGTTGATTTTAGGTTGATTTTAATTACTGACACATATTCACACTTTA
This sequence comes from Avahi laniger, assembly GCA_963575035.1. NCBI lineage: Eukaryota > Metazoa > Chordata > Mammalia > Primates > Indriidae > Avahi > Avahi laniger. The sequence continues at coordinate 608 of CAUYSK010078548.1, read as the reverse complement.
TTGATTTAGAATAGATGAGTAGTATAAAGTCCTTTTCCCTCATTATTTGTGTCACTTTTTAACTTATATTACTCCAGTGAGGGTAATTTTCCTAACCACTCTCTATTAAGAGTAAAGTTTCTTTTCTTTGCACCCCATAGGTATATCTTTGAAAAGACAAGTTCCATAAAACCAAATTGACATGAAGTGTCTCAGAATATTAGGATACTAACTACCACTTAGTATCTACTAACGGCTAATATACTAAAATATTCTGGCAGTTTCCACAGACATATATATTCTAATTTTACTGAATGCTTTTTTTTTTTTTTTTTTTTGGAGACAGAGTCTCACTCTGTTGCTCTGGCTAGAGTGCCGTGGCGTCAGCCTAGCTCACAGCAACCTCAAACTCCTGGACTCAAGCGATCCTCCTGCCTCAGCCTCCCGAGTAGCTGGGACTACAGGCATGCACCACTATGCCCGGCCAATTTTTTCTATATGTTTTTAGTTGTCCAATTGATTTCTTTCTATTTTTAGTAGAGACGGGGGTCTCGCTCTTGCTCAGGCTGGTCTTGAACTCCTGAGCTCAAACAATCCGCCTGCCTCGGCCTCCCAGAGTGCTAGGATTA